>PXIH01S0000027.1:56835-74395 GCA_003024985.2 Euperipatoides rowelli
TTTATTTACAATTCATCACACAATTTATGAATCAAAGCTATTATCTCGGAAACTTATTTCATCATTAAACAAAATATTTAGTAGCCTATTTTTAATTTTTTTTTAAAATATTGATTGGCACGGGGGATGGGGGTGAGAGTGTAAAAATTAATAATCGATTAATTGCATAATCGCGATTATTTACATTTCGATTAATCGATTAGTAAATTATACTAATCGCCCAGCTCTAATGAGTGGTGGGCGGTCATGTCCATCACGATAGTTTTAATTTTGTTTTGTACAAATTTTCCTTTTTAATATTAATGAGATTAAAATTAGTTACTGAATCTGAAAAATGTGGTTATTATTTACCAGCAGCATTTTCTTTCATTATAGAACCTTGAAAAGACCACAGTTAATTGTTAGAATCGATAGGTGTATCAAGTCTTTTTTTTTTTTACACCATTGGTTGGTTTCAGGTGCAAAGGCACACTGGAGTTTGCCAGTTAGATTCTAGTATCGTGTTTGGCAATGTATCATCCAATCGAAAATTATATAACCAGCATGGTGATAAACATTTGATATCAGTATCAGTAATTTATAATGTATTGATATGTATACCGCCCAGCCCTCTTTCATAATAAACAGGGTGATTCAAAATTATTGTCGGGGTTTCCGTGGGCTATAATTTTACAACCGTAAATAACGAAATAAAACTGCTTACAGAATATGAAAATATAACTCAAAAAGTTTTATATCGCCGCATTGATTTCTGGGCAATATGATGACCGACTACAAAATGGTGACTGTTCAAGAAAAAGCCACTTGATTTCTTCCTTTCTTATGGACATTGTTTACATAAGCCCTGTGACCTTCCTCGATGAACTGAAACTCATGATTGTTGCAGCGATAGAAAGTTGTGCACACAAATGCTGCAGAACATTTAGAGGGAAATTGAATATCACTTGGAAATCTTACTTGCGACGAAATGTACGCATGTTTTAGTTCTTTTGATTTTACAGATAAAAAAATCTTTCGAGTCCCACTTTCATATTCTGTAAACACTTTTATTTTGTTATTTATGGTTGGAAAAGTAAAGCCCACAGAAACCCTGACTAATTTTGAACCACCCTGTAGCCTATATTAAAATTTGTGCATTGAAAAGTGAACAAAAGAAATCATGGCAGATATGATTTTTTCTTTCACATATACATTGAGAACATCTTCATGCTTTATATAAAGCCATCAGTATATAACCAATCCCCACTCATCATTCTAAATAATTTTTATATAGATGAACAATTTCATACAGATAAAATGAGGAGAAACACAACATATCAATTCAATAGTAGATTGATCATTTATATAAGTCGGGACAATTATTGTGCTTTTTGATTTAATCTCTCCTTGAGTAGCCTATTTCTCATATCGGGAATTTAACATCTATTTCTCATTATGACGCAGCCAATCAGTCATGGGAATTATGATTTTCTTTGAACTATAATTCTGAAAGTGAACGGTTAAAAATACCCGACAATGCATATTTTTTCATGGAAACACTAATCGTGCTATTTTGACGGCGGCTGTTAACCCTTTGGGCATTATCTAGGCACTGTTGTAGTTTTCAAAGTATGTAGAGACTGATAAATAGAAGTCAGAAATTCCCTATGCCAACAAGCTCTATTCAAACGCGATGCTTCGCATTTAATTTATTGACCAGATTTAACCCAAGACTATACAAAATCAGATTGCAATACAAACTGATCAAGTCATTACATATCAGATTCTCATTCTAGGATAGTTTTTTTTCTCCTCATGGAAAATCACTTCAACACTAAGCTGAACGAAAAAAACTGAGTCAAGTCAATTCATTAGCAGATTGATCAGTACGGAAGACACGAAAATGATCATAATCTCCACTTAGTTGGGTTTTTTTCATGAACAGCACTCTATATTAGTTTTACAACTTCTGGTACTCTTCTTTCAATTCGAAGCTGTAGATGGTTCTTACACAAGAAAAAAATGTCCCCATGAAAAACTGCCAAATGAAAGATTAAAAAATAGTCTATCATGAGGTCTACTTCATATCTTGGATGTTCACTCTAACTTTAACATGGGGATTGAACTTTTTTTTATAAAAATAGCCATCTTCGCGCTTTTGAATGACATCATTTAACCTCCTATAGAAACCATATTTTGTGGTGTAGGGAATTAAAATTGAAAATACAATTTATTAAATGATTTTTTTTTTTATTGGATTACCGTAATTAATTATTAGCTTTTAGGGCTCTAATCGATTTGGCCAAAATTGTTAGGAGTGTATTTAGGTCGTAAGAAGTACAGTATATATTGTGTGTGTGAACATTCAAAATTTGTGTGTGAAGTGTTTATATATTTATTACTTTTTATTTTTAACCACAAATATTTGCAGGTTTGAGGAGTGCATGAAAGGAGGGAGCTTGATAGAATTTTTAAGTCCAAAATACTAAAAGCAATTAATAAGAGGTCTTTTGAACTACAAATGTTTTAGCACATTTAATAAGCATTTATGATAATATTGTGTGTGGATTTTATACTCCAAACGGCTGAACAAAATTAGTAGGAAATCTTTAGGCTTTATGGGTTATAAACTATATATTTGGATGGGGGGGGGGGGAGTATAAGAGTACATGGGAAAGTATTTCCTTCCACTGCAATGTTTTACGACTTCCACTAATAAATAAAATTAATAAATAAAATTCAATATAATAATGGCTAAATGAATAAAAATATTAGTCCCACTAATTTAACAATAGTAGCAGCAACAGTACAGAAACAACAACATAATAATAATAATAATAGCAACAATAATAACAATAATAATAATATAATATTATTGTATAAAATTTAATCACAGACACAGCATTGTATATATTTATATTTTGTAGGAAGAGGAAAAATAGAATAATAGCAAGTGCTAAGTTTCCTAATATCCTGTCAGGATAATTAAATATGAGGAAAAATACCATCAATATTTAAAATAAATTGAATTATTATTTTACTGGAAAAAAAAAAGAAATATTTATGAAGGGAGAAGTATATTGGCACTGATCTAATGAAAAGATGACAGTTATTCATAATATGGAAATAGTAGGTTGATGATGGTATAATATTGCTCAGAAGTGAAGAGGCAATAGGAAAAATAGCCGACAAATATTGTAAAACATTAAAAAACTTAAAAAAAAAAAACCTCATAACAATGATGGGAATGGTTAGGCCAGTATTATATTGAATTGAGGGGAGAAATGTTCGATGAAATTTAGTGTCCAACCTTAGAGTGATAAATTTAAATCACCATTAAAAATTTATTCTAATTCAGTCAAAAAAGGAAGCATAGAATATATTTTTCCTTTAGATTATGATTGATTATTGGTTTGCAAATATTAAGAGAATTAGCCTATATAATGTTATTGAAAAGTCTGCCAGGGAGGTCACTGCACAGATAAACACATTTTTGGGTAGGATATAGATGAAAAAAAACGAGGAGCTTAATAGGAATTCAAGGTTCAGGTAGGGTGGAATCAAACTGCATCGGTCAGAAATAGTGCTGGCCTTTGTGAAGGTAACCAACTCATGGTATAATGGGCTATACTGTACACCAACAATGTTATGGACAACACATGGCTCACACTTATCTGCACAAAGCCAGTACAGGACATCACTTGACATGACAACACAACTTAAAACTAGCCACTTAAGTTAAGTACGGTACTGTTCTATTTTCTTGATTTTTCTTTCTTGTCTTCCTAGTTTTCTGTTGGTCGTCTTCATTTACATTATGTTGCCGATGACTCTCCTCCCTTCTTAAGTTTAATTCTTTTCTCGCCAGGTGATTTGTCCCACTTTGACCTTGTTCAACTATTGTAATTTTATTTATCCTTAAATTGAGTTTTATTTCTGTGGCTTTAAATTCACTCATTTCTGATCTTTTATTTTCCCTTTCCGGATGGGTATCTGCATCTCTTTGTTTGCGGTTGCGCTGACTAAATAAACTTCCCTGTTTAAAAATATTCTGGATCCCCCCCCCCCCCCCCTCCTTGTTTGCCCTTAGCTGTTTCTCTCCAACCTTTTGGTGGAAATAGAACTGCCTTCATGTCTCCCTTTGAGCTGTCAATCCAGGTGTCTTTAAACCTCCATGTATGGATTGGTGCTGTGAAACTTAATGCTGATCATTTCATGCTCCATTTTCCCTTTGGTTGCTGTGTGCCATTATATTATATTGTGTACAATACCATCATTATTTTAATCTTTTAGTATATTTTAGTATCACCCATGTTCTCTTTTGCTATCATATTGCATCCTATCATTTGCCACCTTGCCCTTCTTGTTTTGCTGTTTCCCCAGTCTTAAAAACCCTTAGATTTCAGATCCAGTGACAACAAATCCCTTGGCTCGATGTAGCCCAATATCATTGACTTTAAAGATGTCCTAGTTTGTTAGATATTCTTCAATCCATTACCTTTAGATGCTGTTGTAGTGCTTCTCTCCCCTTTGACCTTTCCCTAACATATGTGATATTGATTTTGTGTCTCCCATTGCCCTGGTTATTATTTTTACACTTCATTCAAAGACTATTTTGATTGTTGCACTAAATTTGTTGGAAATCAGTCCCTTCCCTCCGTCACATCTTTTGTTTGGTCTTCCCCTCTTCATAGGCTATGGCAGGGGTCTGCAACCTGAGGCTTCGGAGCCACATGTGGCTCTTTCAGAAAATTTTGGGGCTCGTTGAAAATTGGCAGAAGGTTTTTATTTTAATGTATAAATTTTAAAAAATGAACAAGATTAATCAAAATGTTTATTTTTGTATGAAAGTCTTTTTTTGATTCAGCTCAGAATGCCTGCCTCATGCCTGTACTGTACATGTTCTGTATTGTTGTTTGGTGTAAGTTGCCCAGCACAGCTCACCTGAGCCGTTTCCCGAGTTACTTGATATCATTTCAGTTCTGTGGCTCTTCCAGGTTTCTGTTTTTTAATTTTTTTTTTGCAGATTTGGTTCTTTGTCACCGAAAGGTTGCTGACCCCTGGGCTATGGCATTCCTTGGTGCCCTCTCCCGTCAAATTCTTTCTCTTAGCAAGGGAAAGGAAGGGTGAGATATTAAAAAATAGTAAAGGAGTTTATGAATTGGTTGAATAAAGTGCTAATACAAAATTTGGAAGTAAGAAAGATAGATGTTAGTAGAAATAAAAAGAATTGATGGGATATGAATATTAACGTTCTAGTCAGGGAAATAAAAAAAGCTAATAGGGTTTTTAAACAGAGAATTAGAAATGGAACCATTGAGGACATAACCATGTAAAATTAGGAAGATTGAACAAAAGACAGATAAAAATAGGGGAATAAAGCCTATAAAGGAATGATGAAGAAAATAAGAAAGGGTGGTAGAGAAGGTTGCAAAAAGTTTGGAAATATGTTAAAGAGGGGCAGAGAAATAAAAAATATATAGAAAGTAATATGGAAAAAAATAAATAAATTTGCTAAAAAATATGCAGGAAAAAAATGAGGGTAGAGAGCTGAGGCTATTGGAAAGGAACATGGTTTAAAAATAGAAAAGGAATATGTAAAATGAAGGTTGGGTAGTTGAGAGGATTAAACAGAGTAGCAATTGCATTGATAAAGAAGGTGTTGGAGGATGTTGGTAAAGAAGCTTTAAGGAAAAGTTTTGAAATGAATGTTAGGGAAATTCCAAATGAATGGATGGAGACACGAGACAAGGGTGATAATGATTTTTCAGGGCAGGGTAAAGCTAAGATCAATTTGTATTAATATAATGGAGTGGATAGGTTAATTGGGTGAAGAATATAATTGGTGAGTAGCAGCATGGTTTTAGAAAAGATAGAAATATCTAGGAGATTGTATTAATTGAAATATAATGAATAAACAAAGAAGTATTAATGGAATGGCGATAGGTTTTTGGATATAAAACAAGCATATGATAATGTGGATGAGACTTTTATGGGACATTTGAAGGGATCTGGGATGAATGAGGACAAGATTCATATTTTTAGAGAATTTATGAAAGGAATAGATGTATACTACAAAGGTGAGAGACTTATTCGGATATATTTGAATATGGTAAAGGATTATAAGACAAGGATGTCTTATAGTAGCTGTTTTGTTTATTTATATTGATAGGTTGGATAGGAGATTAATGGATACAAGGAAAGGAATGCTTCTTAAGGGTGAGAAAAAAAGACTAAAAGGACTATATTCTCAGATGACATGTAGTATTATTTGCCGAAAATAAGGATATGCAATTATCCATATTGAATTCCAAACCCAGTTCATTTCCCATTGTTCACAAGTATTTAGTAGCAATTATTACTACTAAATACTTGTGAACAGTGGGAAATTCAATGTGGATAAATCTAAAATATTATGGGTGAATCATAGGGAAAATAATAAGTGGATATTGAATAAAAAGGAAATGGCTGAGGTTAATCAAAATGAAGATGTTATGTGAATGATTGGGGGGAAAAGATGCATTTAAAAATAAGGAGAAATAAAGGGATAATAAAAAGAGTGTCATGCATGAGTTATAGTACTGTCAATATGAAGTTGTAAGAATATTGTGGAAAACAGTAACAGTACCGGGTGCTATGTCTGGAAATGATGCACTAGTGATATCAGACAAATTAAGGAATGAACTGGAAAGGATGCATAGGGAAATGGAAAGATATGCTTCAGGTGGTCATATTTTACTGCTGTAGAGGTTATTCAGGGAGAAATGGAATGGAGTCTATTTGAGAATAGAAAAGTGAAAGAGATTTGCAAGAAAGCAGTTAATGAATGGAAATAGAATAGCCTATATAAATGGGTCTTTAGAGATAGTATGATGAGCGTAAGAAGATCAAAATGGTGGGAGAGAGTGATTCAGTTGGCGAAGAGTGAACAAGGATAGGATGTTTTATGTTTATAGGGAGGGAGATAAATGATGGGGGTGGTACAGGAAATTGATGACAAATTATGGGCCAAACAAATTGATAACTTGTTTGGCCCATAATTTGTAATCAAGGGTAATAAATAAAGAGTTTATTCGGATGGACCTGGCAACTTGTATGGAAATAGTAGAGGGAGTTAATTACTATTTCAAGCTAGATCAGAAAGTCAAAGTCTGAAAACGAAGGGTGAGAATGAAAAATTTTGGGAATGACAGGGATTCGGATTTGTGGAAAGGTTGAGAAAAGCTTAGAACACATTGTAATGGGCTTGAGCAGAAAAGAGTTAAGATTGTAGAGAGGGAAGAGCAGAATGGAGAGATTTGATGAAGAGAAGATAATGATAAATAGGTTGGGTTTTAAAGGAATGGGAGGTTGGATTGATTGGGTGAATAATTTATGGGCAGAATGGGAAAGAAAAGTAGGGAATGTTTAGGAGAGAAAGGAGGGAGTTTTTTTTTTTGGTAGGCTAACATTATGGTGAATGACTCAGGACATAAGAAGCCAATGGTAATCGGAATCATAAATTATTTGTTGATGGAATGGGAAAAGAAAGTTAGAGAGAACGATATATAAAGGAAAATTATTAATTATCACTGAACATCTAAATTGACTAACATTCATTAACAATAATATTGACTCCGAATATAAAGTCAGTCATAGTCAAAATCTATGATGATCTGACAATTTTATCAAGAGAATGTTACATGAAAATCTCGTCAATTCTACTGTAAATGTACCATTAATAGGAAATGAATGGTAAGAGAAACTTTGAATGAAAATTGGTTTGTTTTAAACTTTAAATCCTTTTTTTTTTTTTAAGAAATAATGTTTAGGCATAGACTAGTTTGTTTTAGGCCCCATTCACATGGACACTTTCTCCGCGGCTCAACCATGGATAGTGCCAGTCGTATGGACATTTTCTTCTGTGGCTTAACCGTGGATGAGCCACCCTTCTTGATACTGGCTGAGCCGCTATGGAGCCTTATTCAATGGCCATGTGAACACGATCCTGGCTCATCCGTGGTTGAGCCGTGTTATTACAACATTTGTAGCGCTATTTTACCTCTTCTGAGATATTTAATTCTCATGAGATGTTTGGTGCGATGACGATGTTTTTTTCTTTAATAGAAATTTTTGGAAATGAAAAAACACAAACAGATTTAAAAAATTCTAAAAGAACCAAGGCTATTTATAATACTATAGCCCAAGAAATGAAAGAAATAGGCTACAATCGTACATCTGATTTTATTTCCGGTTCCTGTTATTTACAAATTTATTATCCGCGGCTGAGCCGTGATTGTGTTTGCATGGCCAACCTGGCTGAGCCGTGGATAACATTAACACCTAACCCAAATCCTTATCCACGGTCGAGATGCGGTTAAACCGCGGATAAAATTACTGTCCATGCAAATGGGGCCTAAAATGCATGCTGAAAATTATACCTTAGGGATGTTTTTTTTTTCTACAGAAATGAAAAAAAAAGTTATCTTTTTAAAATCTTTACACCTAATTAATATGTATCTTAAATCTGGCGGATTTTATTATTTTCTTTTTTTAGGTAGAGAATTGGATGGTTATTTATAAAATAAATTTTATATTTTATCTCAATATTCAAGAATACTTAGAGTAATAGTTATCATTAGGTAAGGCTAGTTACAATTTAGATTATTTTCAAAAAAAATATACAGTTTTAGAACTTAAAATATAAACATTTTTTAATTAAAATGTGATTTGAATCCATTGTTTTGATGAAAATGGCTATTTATTTTGTTGTTTATTGATGTAATAGTGATTTATCCATTTAATTGTTAACTAGTTAAACTCCACTCCTTGTATCAAGTTGTTTATCAGTCATTAACTGTTTCCTTGTCAGGAATAATATTGAACTTAGATTCTTATCTCTCTCTCTTTCTCAGCAGATTATTATGCTAGTGGAGTGTTGGAAAGTATTCTGAGATTTTAATAACATTAGTGAAGTAGTTTGTTGACAGAGAAATGAACAGAATTTAACATGGACATTAATACAGTATATCATGCCATTGGCAGGAAAAAAACTAAACATATAATAATAATAATATGGCCCACTAATTTAAAGATTTACAGTGGTTAGGTTATCGTATTAGTTTAAATACAGTAAGCAAGCAGTGCATGGAAATTTTTTAATAATTTCTAAAAACTGGCAGAATTCAGTTTACTAAACACAGATCAATAATCAATGATGTCAAACATAGGATTCATATAAAAAGTAGGAAAAATCTCAATCTGGATTCAAATTCAAATTCTTTTATTGCTAAGAAAAGGATATTCTTGTGCAAAAGAATTTAAGCAACATATAACTCTCAGACTTTGTTATTAAGATTATATATGATAAAAAATCATTCGCTCCACGATTGTGGGTTTAACATTGCCAGAACACTAACAGCAATATACAATTAAAATTTATTTAATTCACCACTCCCCCCCCCCCTACCCCAGAAAATAATAATTGTTGATACACTATTTTTTCTTTCTTTTGGGGGTAGGAGGGTTGTGAGGAGTGACTTGTCAAGGAATGACCTAAAATATGTATTTTTTTTTTTTTCAATTTTTTAGAAGACAACTCGATATTTTTACCAAGTAACTAGACTTGTTTTTTTTTTTTTTGTTTAAATGTAACTAATCCAACACTGGTATATATTTACAGTACAAGATCATGATTAACCTATACAGTTGTAGGCATTCCTATATTTTAGTTTTTTAGAGATGGGGATACCTTCATGATTATTCCCACTTTTGTACTAGGCTATGTATTGTAAATATGAATTATTAATGGTTTGATCTAAAGATTTAAGATACCGGTATACAAATGTATTCTATTGTTATTTATGGTGTTTAAATTGATTATTACAGTAGTAATTCAATAAGATGTTAATTTAATAATTATTAAAGGTTTATTTTATTAAAAACAAATAAATAATGGATGAAGATATTCTCATAGCCCAAAAGGATGTTTACCTGTTTTATTATATTGATCTACCTTGTGTTTACATACTATTGATACTAAACAAGAAGTAGGAATCCTGAGTCAAACCACTGCTTACTGTAAATTAAAAATTCCTGAACATAATTAAAATAGAAAGAATATATTGTAATTCAAATATACTGTATAGCCTATATAGACTATAGTTATGTAATTAATTCTTAGTGTTGTTGCTATGATTAATAGTAGGCTACAGTAATTGAAGTAAATTGAGTTAGCCCTATTAGTTGTAAAATTGGATCACTCCGTTACAAATAAACAAATCAAATTAATTTAGTTTTGTCAGTGAATGGATGAATATTAATTAATTAAAGTTAGTATTAAATAAAATGCTTGCCATCTTGTTATTGCCAATCTTATTCAAATGGTGTTATTTAAAACAAAAAAAATATATATTATTTTGTTGAGAAGACTTTATGGAAAGAAACTGTTATATTTAGTAAGCTATTTTTCCCTTCGGCAAAAAACATTATGAAAGTTAGATCGCTAGCCTATAAAAAGTATGTAGCCTAAATTATTATTTTTCCCTCATCATTTTAAATGTTATACAAGAAATATTGTGGCCTATATATTAAAGTTTTCTACGTTTATTTTAAAAAAACATTAGCATGGAAGTTGTTAATAATTCTAATACTGAAAATTAATCTACTTGTGTAAAGGACAGTTGAACTTTTGTTTTGAGATTTTAGCGGAAGTTGAATCAATCTGTTATTTCTGTATTCAGTTATCCAATCGCTGTAACGTAAGCTGTTGGTGAGCCTTTGGAACAAGGAGAGTCTTCCCAAAAGGCCTTTCAAGTGGTCTTATCCAATGAGAAGTCTGTATTGTCAAGTAATGAAGCAGACAAATTTTGTTCAATTTGCACTACAGCGAAAATTCAAAATAACATGAAGTAGGCCTAACCTATGAAACTAAAAGAGAAAGGACCTAAATGTCCGAAGCAATCGGAGGGGTCTAGGCCTGAACATGAATTCAAGTCAAATTTGATATTATCAACACCTGGAATGAATGAGCAGAGATTAGTGTGTGTGTGTGTTGGTTTAGGCTAGACTTTCTTCGATTCAGTCAGCACATACAATAGTAAGTAGTTGTCGTCAGGAAATAGTATCATCTTTCTTTTGGAAATAATTTTACAAGTCCTATTATGAACTCTTTAGAAAATTAATTGAAATTTTCCGGATCAAGATAGACCGTTCCAATTTTGGCAAGTTTGTTAGCTAATCACAGAATAAGTGTGTTAATAATTTTTAGATAAAAGTTTTAATCTATCCTAGCAAGTTAGATTAGGAATTTTCCAAATTAATTTTTACTCCGGGTTAGAATGTATCATATCGGTCAGAAATACTGCCGGCTTCGTGAGGGTAACCAATTCCCGGTATTACGGGCTATACAGTATACCAACCAGGCTATGGACCACACTATAGCACGCACCTGATCGCACAGCCACAGAGCCTGTACAGGACATCACATGACATAACACAATATATAACTGGACAAGTAAACAAATAAACATTTAATAGATAGATTTGTTTTCTTCTCTTGTTCTTTATTGATTTTGTTGCCTATCTTGTTAGGGATTTGTCTCTATGGCTTTCTCTCGGCTCTTCTATTTTTCTTCTTTGCTTTTACTTCTACTTATTTATCTGCTTCTCATTATTCTGCTTGTTCTGATGCTTCTTGTTTCTTATTCTTCTACTTATTTCTCTGCTTCTTGATGTTTCGCTTAATTTATTTTACTTCTGCTTCTTGTTCTACTTCTTCCTATTTCTTGTTCTTTGGCTTCTATTCTTGTTCTGCTTCATCAGCTTATCTCTTCTTGTTTTCCTTCTACTGCTTATTCCTCTGCTTCTCCTTCTAGTTATACTTCTGCTACTTAATCTTGTTTCTTGTTCTGCTTTCTATCTTTCAGCTTCTTATCTGTTTCTTATTCTATTTAATCCTCTGCTTCTCATTATTTTACTTTTTTGTTTCATGTTGCTTTTTCTTCTGCTTCTTCCTCTGCCTCACCCTCTTGTTGTGCTACTACTTGCTTTTATTTTTTTTCTCCTCTTTATAGTGTGCTGCATTTCCAAAGGATATTATCTTCCCTTTCTTCTTCCTCTCCCTCCCTTATGCATACCGTTTAGGCTTCCTTTGACGATCCAGTGTTTCAATATTTAATTTTGGCTAGTTTATTAAGAGATTAATGCCTGTTATAGCACCAATATATTAAGTTTTCTATTCTTCCCGATAACTTAGTCTACTATTCAAGACATTAAGTGTTTGTTTTTCCATAGTATTTTAATTAGGTTCCTCTGTACTCAGCCTTGTAGCATTAACTTCCATGTGTACCAGAAACGTTATTTTTACAGACTTAATTAGGCTACTACTGTACATAGGATTCAAAACAACTAGTCTAGCTTTACATTTCCTCCCATTTCTAATTTTGCATGTCTCTTTATTTATTTAGAAATTTTGCTATATTCAAATGATAACTTTTGTACAGAACATCTAAAATTCTAATCTAATAGTAAGGAAGCAATGGCAATGTTGATACTCGATTATCAAGTCATTAAAATAATTTGTTCTGTGTTCAAATAACTTTACTATAATTTAATAAAACCTAATTAATATAAAATCTTTAAATGAAATTAAAAATATTTTAATAGATATTAATTTAATCACTCGCAGACAGATTTGATAGCATTACGGACGGTACAGTATAGACTTTCTTTGTTCTTTGCCGTTTTTAGTTTAGGCTTTTTCTCTAATCACTACTGTGTGAGATGGCCGCATTCTGCTGCTGTCTGTTTTTTTTCCTTTAAATCTCTAATATTTTTGCCTTGTGCTTTCCAATCTTACTTGAAATGAGGATCATACAGTATTTTCTAGTGCTATCAGGACAATGTTAAGTCTGAGATACAGACGCTTTATTCAATAGTCCCTCCAATGTTGTTATTTTCCACGTGTACAGAATATTCTGGAATGAACTCTTAAACGTCAATATTCTATTGTTATAGAATATTGACGTTTAGGAGTTCATTCCATAATATTAAGCAGAATTGAGTGAATGTTTATCCATCAGAAATAGGCATCTATTATTCCAAGGTAGGCCAATATTAAATTCTGTTAGTTGTTTTTTTTAATATATTTTTTTTTAACCGCGAATTTCCATTAGTTTAGCCTAATTTTTCGGACGTTGATTTAGGCTGCTCTGAAATAAAATACTAAGGGAAAAAAACTAAGAAAACTCTGGTGTCAAGAAATTACAATTCAAAAATACGCTAATTACGAACAAAAAATTTTGCATTCAACCTTAGGCTTTTGCATTCTATGTATTAGGCAAATACTGTAGGCTATATTGGAACGTGCCTAGATACCTTAAGAGTTGTAATGTTTAATTTTAAATTTCATTTAAAAATTTTATCTTAAATAATGATTAATTTAAAAATTATTAGTTTTAGTTGCAAACTTTGACTTGTTAGTAAATAAATTATAGTATATTGAAGTTATTAGGTCCTCTTTAGCTAAATTTCCGTTTCATTTGAATATTTTATCTAAAATGTTTAGTTTGTTAAACATTTTTAGTTATACTGTAAATATAATTAAAAATTTAGAATCGTTAGTAATTAAATTAAATTAATAANAGTTGTTAGTAATAGTAAGGAATACTCTCGCCTCAGAATTTCAGTCCTCTTCTTTTTAAGGTATCCATTTATTCCACCATGATGTTTTTCTCCCACCGATGACTTCGATTTTAAATCTGTCCTCACATATTTAAATTTACCCTCATGTGACATGTCTAATATTTAAACTTTTTCTTACTTGACCTAATATTATAAATCAAACTAAAGCGAGCTTTTTACTTATTTATGATAAAAGTCTAAAAAATTAAAAAAAACTTTTGGAGAGCCATACATTTTGACCTTATTTCACTCGCGCCTACTCCGGGTTAGAATGTTATTTATATTGTTAATAATAAACATTATTTCCTAAATATTTTAATTGGTGTTGGATGTCAGAAAATTTTATCTTGTGAATAAATCATAATTTTTGTAAAATGAAATTTTTGTCAGTTTGTCTTTCGAAGGTACGTAGGGTGGGTGGTGTAACTATCACATCTATCTGGATAGTGAGTAGAGAATGGTAATATTCTATCATCCTTTTATATGTCAGCTTTGTTGTGTTGGACTTGTGATAAGTTAGCTTGGTTAGTCAGGTTTACTTTATTATGGTTAGTCCTCAATATTTTCTCTGTTGTGAATAAGAGTTTTTTTAGTATGCACAACATACTGTCACTATGGTTTTCCTTCAAAATAGTGATATTCTGACCGTTTGTCACGACGGTTGGAGTTGTGGGAGCAACTGCAACATGCTAAGTTCAGCCAGAAAGTGTGAAGGTAATAAGGAAATCTTATGATAATTATGTTGTCATACTTTCTCTGGTTTGTGTTCATATTATTATCTGAGTTTGTTAGTTAGTTGAAGCAAAGACCAATGGCGACTTAGATAATTATGCATTGGTGAAAACAGTATGAAAATTGGCTTAGAATATAACTCTTTCTCCGATCAGTGTTCAGATCTGTATTGAGGTATGTTAGGATTTTTCTTCCAGGTCTGTATACCAGACTATTCATTGGCATAGTTCAAGTACTGGAGCGCCTGTACGATGTGTGAAGTTCAGTTCCACATTGAGATAATAAAGAAAAATCCCCACTACTTCCCCTCTGATCTGTAGACCAGTGTGTGTTCAATGACATGTTTCAGGTGCTGGAGCGCCTGTTCGATGTTCAGTTCCACGTTATTAGGAGAACTAGTAATTGGTAGACTATTTTTAAATAGAATAGGGTTCAAAATTTTTAGAGAGGGGGACAATGACCCTATAAAATAGTCTACAACACAACAATGTCAAGATCGGATAAGATCTATGACACAGTAGTATAACAGATTATTAAAAAGCTAAATTAGAATTAAAAATAAACATTTCAACAACAATATTGTCTTGTGGTAATAGTAAAACATTGTCCCTAAATTTACAAAATAATGGTGTTGAAAACAAAATAAAAGTGTCCATCTTCCCTCCCCAAACACACCAATCCTATTTATTAATGTTCCATCCACAATCACTTCTTATATCCCATATGATCCATTCCAGTTTCGTCAAAATCAGCTAAACTGTAGTTTAGAGTAAAAGTAATAAATTACTTTTATACAGAAAACGGTCCGATTCCATTATCTGAACACCAATATGGCCGACAGTCATAAGTTGAAATTATCTAGAGTGGCACTCAACAAAAGATTTCACCTCTAGATTATCCTAGGGTTCACAGTTACGATAAGGTTAAGACTGTAAGTAAATATACTAAAATCGGTGAAAAAAATATGAATTCCACACGCTACTACATTTTAGTTGTCACGCAACTCCTAACAATTATGTTGGTGGCCAGATAACGGAATCTGACCCAGAAAACTTTGTATTAGTTAGCAATATACTAGGCTAATAGCAAATGTCACAATATGTGTTGAGTGGTGGTGTTTGAGCTAGCACTCAACTCCGTCTACAAAACGATCGTTCTTATACGACTGATCTCAATGCATGCATGAAATCAGCAAGTTGAGTTGCAACTTTCACTTTGCACAAGAGTATCTGTACATTATAGTATTTAAACCTATTATGATGTGGATTTCTGGTGTCAATAAATTGTTTTGTGTCACTCATTGATGTTTTGATAGTGGCGATGTGAACGATTACCTCCTTTTTCTTTAGCAGCACCATAGTTGTGGAGTGCTCACCAGTCATGAGTTTTTCAAAATAACGACTCTGGCACAAAAATGACCCAATACTAGCCACAATCTGAGGGTGACTTTTAAAAATGTGGTTATCCAAAAAAAAATACTCTCAGCTTACTTTGGAAGCTAAAAATAAAGTAAGCCTACAGATGCTGATAAGAATTACAGAAAAATTATTAAGTAGATAAAGGATAAGATACATACAATAAGAAAATATTATTTACAAAATTAATATACAGTCATTTTTTCATTATTCACAATTTAATTAGAAAAACTCAAAATGGATTTACAAAGGAAATGAGTTTTTGGTAAAATAACATTTCAACATAAAATAAATATACAGTATAAACACCCACCTACTTCGCTTTAATGATTTTATTGCACAATCTTATCGATAAACTTAGAAATTTAATCAATGAATTTGTATAAACTAAGATAAATGAACAAAGTTATCGTATATTAAAATCACAAATGCACGTTTTCCGTTTGGCAGTCCATATACAATAAATTTATGACAATTAATATACATAACATCTATTGAAGATTACAATTCATTTTAAATTTTTGAAAAGAAAAAAAAAAATAGAATAAATTTTATCATCTTTGAACTAAGGTTAAAAGTTGCACCCAAATGTAAACAAATGACCAAAGTGACCACAGAAATGCTAATAATAAAACTAGTTCTTGTCACTATGAGCTTTAGCTCAGTTAATCTTCGAGTTAATTCATTTAGTTAAATAAACACAAAATAAAAAAGGAATCAAAATAAGCCAGTCTATTTATACAAAACAAAAACGTTAGGCAATATCTGCTAACGTTAGCCATGATCAATTGTACATTTTTAAACTAATGTTGATATCGACAAACCGATATTTCCCTAAATTTTGGCTGCAGAAACTTAGCAGAAAATGTCTGCCTACAAAGAAAACAATAATGGTTGTAATTAAGAAATCAATAAAGCTATATGTAGATTGTTGTTTTATGCAAATATTAACTTTCAGAACGTTATTAGACTAGAGGCTCAACCACAATAATCACAAAAAACAGGTGGTCGATTCTCAGACGCGCACCTATTGTTTATTTCTAATGGAGCATTACTTATTAACAATTGAACATAAAAAAAATCATTTGATTACGTTGTTTGATTTTTTTTCCGACCTTTGCTACGTTCATTTATTTTTTTATTCAGTCATGTTAAGAAAACGCAATACTTACCGAAAGCAGTCAGCATGCCATTCAGAGTTCAATGCTTGTAAAAAGCGGTCATCTTCAATAATTTTTCGACATCCTGAACATAATGTCACGTCATCTGTCATAAAAATATAAAACGAATAAAATATTATTTTTTTTACCTCGTGTCAAGATGAATTGTTCTAATAATCACATATGTTCTTCGTTTTTAAATTGTACAATACCTTGTGCCCTTTCCATAATTCAAGTCAAACATGGCCGAACAAACATTACTGAGCATGCTCAATAAATTGAGAATCGGAAGCACTCTTTCAAAATAAAATTTGGAATTTACCACAGTAGCCTTATTCTTATTACTGTAGGTGTATTTGTAATTTTTTTTTTTTTTTTCAGTTTTTATGAAAGACAGTAAAACCAAATTTTGTCACAGGCTATCGTATATTCAGGATTAGGTTGCGTTTCTTTTAGACAATTTTCTCCGGGGGGGGGGAGGGGGGCATTTCAGAAGTGGGGTGGCTAGAGGTATATTTATTTAAGAATTAATTAAAAGTAATCTTTTAGAACAGAGCCGGATTAACCTTTTGTGGGGTCCTAGAAAAATGTATTTTGGGGGTCCTTTACCAG
>PXIH01S0000028.1:10728-22902 GCA_003024985.2 Euperipatoides rowelli
CCCCCCCCTGGCTACAACCTGGTGCACACTATGCACAATGGACCACTCTTTGGGCTCTCTCTCCGATTTTTGTAACATACTAGGTTCCATAAGCAATTTATATTAGTTCAACTTCAGTATACCAACTTACATGGAATAACAATCACAAACATCAATTATTTAATTAGCAGGTGTAAATAATATCCCTAAATTTACATTAATCTTTGGGTTGAGGGGTGTGAAGTGCTCCACACATATTTCTATTTATTATAAGACAAAATCTTATCAGTACAGTAATAAGTAGAAAGAAAAATTAAAGAAAAAAATTATCACCAGGGCAACCTAGAAGAGGATATTTGTATCAGTATAGTAGGTAGGCCTACTCTTAACATTCTATAGACTACAGTATGTAATATGTTAATTGCAAATAAATATTGTTTTATTTTGTTAAAAAAAAAAATTCTATTTAAATCAAATTTTTTTTTTTTTTTAGATTTTATTAAGTAATATCACATAACAGGTGTTCTTCCAGAACTTTTTTTTTTTTTAATTATTTATTAAGCCTACATAGGCAAATGATAAATAGTCAATGCTACTACAGATTTGTATATACTGTAATTAATGCTACAAAATATTATATAAAGAAACGGCTTAAATAACACTGCGAACAATTTTTCGAGTAAAAACAAAGAAATACAGTATCTATGCAATTCTAACACCTTTACCAAGCAGAATAGTCTAAAGGGAATACAAAACGGTTTAAAATAATTTCGGCAAAATTTTAATTAGAGTAAATTTTAGTATTTTAAATAAAATGTAATATATTGATTCAGCCCATACGTCTGCTAAAAATGCAGATTTTGTAAATTGAATTTAAAATTTATACACCCTGAAGGAAAAACGTATAATGGGTAAAATAATTCAATATTTTATCATTATAATATAAGATAAATTAAAGAACATTCCTTACCTATTATTAAAACAAAACCTAAAATTCTAGCTATACTTGTTATATATTTTAATGCAGGATGTCGAAGAGTCACGGTTACAGTAGTCTGTTCAATTAGATGTTCCTCGGTTAAACCGCTTTCTTCGTCTAATTTGCTACCGAGAGCTCCCATTATAGATTACTCTTTTTAAAAAAAATCCAGCAAAAATATATCTTTACTTCAAATTTTCCATATAAAAAAATGGAGCCTTTATTACTATTCCCCAGCAAAATGTGTGTCGGCTAATAAAAATTGATCAGAGCGAGTCGCCATGTTTAATAATATCAGAAGCAAAATGACGTCGCCATCTGTTTACAAGGGAGAAAAAAAATGTGAGTAATAAAAATAAATATTGGCAAAAAATATTATTGGTCAAATATATTTTTTTAATGCTACCTGAACATTAAATAAAAAACGCTCCACGTTAATATTATGACCTGAAATGTTTTTGATTTTTTTTGTCTTTTCAATTACGTATTGATTTTAATTGTGATGAATTTGAGTTAGTAGAAGCAGCGGTGGAAGTACATGAGACCATGGAGAAAACCCGAAGAAGGTTTACTGCGGCATATTATTATTATTATAGCAGCAATTGGTAGCATTATTGATAAATTTTTAAAAACTCCAAGCATCATTAATTAAATCAAATTGTTACCGTAACGTAAAAGTACAAGTAATGCAAACGGATGAATGTGATAAAAAAAATCACTCTTCTTGACAATGAAAAGAGAAATTGAAGAAAAAAAAAAAAACATTTTTTTATTTTATTTATTAAACTTAGTAAGCCCTTCACCTCAAGGGTGCTGCTCCAGGACTTTTGTCAAAATATTAGGATATAGCCTACAATATGAAATTTAAAATAAAAATATATTGAAATTAGTATAAATAAGCATTTCTGATGAAGGTCCAGTAAACTGCAATAATTAAAAAAAAAATACTCATCACAAAAACACAAGGACAAATAAGGTCTAAAAATGTAATTTTTTTTCTTTGACTTGTCTTAAAACCTTGAAGACTAGTTTTTGTCTTACTATCAAATGATAAGGTAGATTTAGATGATTATTCTCTTCTGTGTTTGACAAAAATATCCCCTAATTGTCTGGTCTGATTACTGATGTTCTTGAATACCTTCAACACCTGAAAATAAATCCAATAAATAAGGTGGAGCTTGACCATTTAATATCTTCCACATTAATGTAAAAATCAGAATTTCTGTTCTCTCCACTAGTGATCCAATTTAATTTAGTCATTGCCATTTCTGTATTATAGTGATCATAACCAAAAACATAGAATCTGGCAGCCAGATTCTCAATCCTCTGTAATTTATTTGCCAGACCAATACCACAAGAATTATTTAAATTGAACCAAAATCAATTCTACACAAAATTAAAGAATTAAATAGCAACTTTAGTCCTTCAATTGGTAGAAATTTTTTGAGTTTCATAATAAAAAATAGTGTTCCCATAGATTTTTTATACAGTGAGTCAATATGGTTTTCCCAACTTAAAAACTTGTCTACTTCCTTATCCAAAATTTTGATGGTTACATTGTGATATAATTTTATCATTTATAATTAGAAGATTCAGATTGTAAAAGTTTTTTTTTTTTTTTCTTGTTCCAATAAACATAATTTTTGATTTAGTCATTTAATTGCAACCTACAGTATTTTGTTTTAACCATGTATAAATTCTATTTATATTGTGTTCCAAATGAAGTTTCAGTTCCTTTAGGCTATTATTTGAATAATAAAGGGTTGCATCATCTGCAAAAAGAGATATAATTATGGCTATAGTTCAGTATATCAGGTAGTCAGGTAGACTATTTATAAATACCGGTATCTTAAATAATAATGGGGCCCATATGGACCCCTGAGGAAGTTAAATTTTGTTGGAATGAATGATGAAATTGTTCTATCTAACTTTGTTGCTTGTGTACGACCAAATAAAAAATCCGTAAACCATAGAATGCTATCATCATCCAGGCCAAAATCAATTAATTTTAACAGCAATATAGGCTATAATGTGAAATGCTGTCAAAGGCCTTATAAATGTCCAGTGTGACTATTGCAGTTAGTCACCCTTTTTCAATATTTTGGACCCAGTCATCAATCATTCTAGTCAATGAAGTAGTCACAGTGGTTATTTATTAATTCAAAGTTGAAGCTTTCGCTTATACAGTGGTTTTAAAATTCTTAAAACATACAATATATTTATATAATTTACTATACATAACACATGCTTTGTAAATCCTGACATTCAATCTATGAAGTGCAGAAATTTAAATACAAAACAATAAAAATAATAATAAAGCAAACAAACAAAAACTACAGTAATATTGAGCAAATACTTTATTATTCCATATTTTACACAAATTTTCACTTTTTACAATCATTCTTTATATAGGTATTCATCTATTTCTTTTTTGAATTCTATAAAACTCAAATCAAACATTTCTTTTGGAATACTATTCCAATAGATAGTAGATCTTCTGAAAACAGATCTAAACAGAATAGTATTCTTACTGTATAAAATTCTTATTTGATAATTATGTTTTCTTATATTTTTTTCTATTATTGAGAATAAAGTATTTATTATCATTCCTTTTTTAAAATAATTTCTTTATAGATAAAGAGTAAATCATTTTTTAAAAATTTCTGACTTGGGTTTAATCAGTTAAATTTTTTTTAATCTATTTTCATATTTCAAATCTTTAAGTCCTCTTATTCTCTTTGACATAAAACAAAATGTTTTATCTAATTTATTAATCACTGTAATATGTTTATATTATTGTAGACCCGTAATCTAAAATGGGCTGTATATAATAATTATAAACCAGTTTAAAAGCTTTTATATCAAGGCATCTCAGATTATTTTGGACGAAACCGAACACTTTTATTCTTGAATTGATTTCATTAAAATGTCTTTCAAATTTCATATTTGTATCGTAATATATGCCTAGATCCTTAATACAATTTTCTTTTTTTATACCTTTAATAAAATAATCATGATTAGGATTTTTTTTTCAAAAATGCATATTAGTTTTTTCAGAGTTAATTATTAGTTTATTTTTATCACAAAGATTTATAAACTTTGCCAATATTTCTTCTAATTCCATTATATTTTTATTATTGCCTATGCTTTTTATAATTTTAATATCATCTGCGTAAAAATGTAAATGATCTTTGAAAGTTATTGCTATATCTGCTATGAAGATATTAAACAAAATAGCTGATAACACACTACCCTGTGGAAGTCCACTATTAAAAAATGGATGAAGAAAAATGACTCCATTATTTGAGAATACTCAGTCGTGCAAAAGGACAACAATGGAGAAGATTAATTCAAAAAGCTCCATTGGATTTAACAAAAATCATTAGTGAAATGGTATTGAATGCTATTCGAGGAAATATAAGTTTAAGTCCACAAAAAGTTAAACATTTAAAAAGACATAGAAATACATTAGTGCTACTAGCTAAAAAGAGAATACTTGTACGAGATAGTGGATTTCTTGAAAGTTTATTAGATAACCTTCTCCCTGCAGTTATCAGTCTTATTGCTAATAGATAAAAATGGAAAAAATGTATTTCCGATAACATCATCCTTAAATCAAGAAATGGCAGCTATTTTAATTTTTTAAGGTTAGATAAAATGCAACTTTACAATCAAGTCTTAATAAAATATTTACCTGCTACTAAAAAAGAAAATAAAACCATACAATTTGAACTTCTATCATCACAAAAATTATTTAAACATATTTTAGATTTTATACCAAAAACTTATCGGAAATCTGCTGAAAAATATCTTACAAGAAATGTCTAGAAATCCATCTCACTTGAACTATAAGGATAAAAATGAAATCATTATCCAAAATCATGCAATGCCTAATACTCATATTGTAGACTTATTAAAAAAAGTTCTAGGAAAACAAAAATGAATAATCAACCTATAATATAATCCGTAATAAAACAGAAGTTGAATGAACTTTTAAGAATACTTTATTATTCATGCAGGTTTACTAACATGGCTGTGGCTGCACACACTTAATCACCTGATTGATGACATCATATCTCCTTGTGTGTCACTACAGTAAAAATGGAAACTAAAACATATAAAATAAAATACATCTTCCCTCTATTAAGAGAACAAACACACAAACAATACAAATTGCAATCTTAACTACAAATTAAGTCTACTTGGTGCTTTAACAACTCGCCCAGAAGCAGTAGTTCTCTGTGGTTGAACAGCGACAGCCTGACTGTCAGAGAGCAATGCCAGTGGACTCTCCTGTGGTTTGTAATGGCCTGGAGCTCTTTTTCAATTTGAGCAAACTTTTTTGTTCACTTTCAGTCAAGCTAAGAGAGGCATATTAAATAGGGTGGTCATCTTACGTAAGACGAGCGCCAAGACCATCTCGCGATACATCACACTGTAAAACTAATTTCCTCGAATTATTAAATATAGTCAATACTGGCACATTCACTAGGCTTAATTTAATTCCTGTAGTGAACGATCATGTTCACACATCCACATCCATTCAACAATGTTTTTTGTTTAGTTTCGTAGGATGCAGTAATAGTAGACAATAATCTCAAAAGTCCCTTTTTGATTTTTCCATATTCAGAATTGCTCTATTACATGTTGTGGGTCAGATTTAATTCCCTCAGCCAACAATTCTTCCAACAAACTTCACATCAAGAACACTGAATTGAAATTTTTGTTTATTAAATTTAATATTGTTCACGCAATACCACTGCAACAATATTATCAAGTTCTTCTCTTGTACTTCCCACAATAATTATGTCATCAAAGTAAACGTCACATCCAGTGATATCACCAAAAATGTCAAAATTTCTCTTTTGAAATATCTCTATGGCTGAACTAAATATGAGCTTCCACTATCCAACTGAATCTGTCAAAAACGCTCTTTCATGTCCAGCATAGAGAAGACTGTTTTCCCACTTAATCTGGCAATTATATCTTTCATTTTTGGAATCAAGTAATGTTCCCTTTTGATAACACCATTCAGATCCCTTGGGTCCACAATCACAAGACTATTGACCCAATCAGTTGGCTTTGTGACAAAGCCAACTGAGTGGGTCAATAGTCTTGTGATTGTGGAGAAGTCAGATAGGTCTTTAAGACTATGCTTAGACCCAAGGGATCTGAATGTGTTTTGACCAAATCATCCAGAGTGTTTTTAAGTTTGTCATGTAAACTAAATGGCACACGTCTTGGTGTGTGTATCTTAGGTACAACCCTTCTTTTAGTTCAATATGACACAGCCCAGGGAGTTTTCCACATCCCTCAAATACTTCAATGTGTTTTTGAATTCAGATTTATCCATGTTTTCAGCTGTATAATTAACACCTATTTTTTTTACAAGACTTAATTTTATACAATCACGTAATCCTAGGAGGTACAGAAAAGACATTTACCACTACAAACCTAATACTTTGGTTTCTCTGATTTTTTGATGAACAATACCTTCAGGTATCATTTGAATCTTGTTTCCAAAAGCAACAAGTATAGAATTAGTTTTATTAAGTGTA
The DNA here is from genome assembly GCA_003024985.2 of Euperipatoides rowelli. Lineage (NCBI taxonomy): Eukaryota > Metazoa > Onychophora > Udeonychophora > Euonychophora > Peripatopsidae > Euperipatoides > Euperipatoides rowelli. The sequence continues at coordinate 17,245 of PXIH01S0000028.1, forward strand.
TTTCTAATGTCAAGACCTTTAAGTGTAGTACACTAATTTCAGCCCCAGTATCAAGTTTAAACTTGACCTTTTGCTTACCAATTTGTATAGTCTCATACCAGGCTGTAGGCCTAAGGTTACCTACAGAATCAATTTTTAAGTCTAATTTGTTTTCTTGAACTTGAAAACCATCTATAAATAATTCATCAAGGCCTTCAGAGAAACCAATATCATTATTTAAGTCATCTCTAGACTCATTGCATATGGTATGTGGATCAATATCAGTAACTTCGTGTAGATCAATTTTTTTCCTAGTTTCTTGATTTGGACAGCATTTGGCAAAGTGATTAAATTTTCCACACATAGAAAAACGTCTTCTAATATGCAGGGCAATATCTAATTTTATGTTTGTAGTTTTTTAGAAAGTAATTTTTTAGCTTTGTATTAGACTTCTTCAGGGGTTAGGGATTGTTTCTTTTCTTTATACATATGAATTAAATCAAAATAAATGGATTGGTGGATAAACTGCATGAAATTAAAATGATTAATAGAGTTCGTTGTTGATGAAAGTTCAAATCTTTTTTTTGCATATCTTTCATTAGAGCATAAACATTTTTAAAATTATAACATTCGTAAGTTAACTGGTCTTTGAAAGTAAAAATTCTTCCCATTTTTTGATATGAGTAAATACATAGCTGTTTGAATTTCATTAAAGTCCAATGGAGTATTACCTTCAGGTATTGCTGATAAAGTTGTTGGTGCTAATCTGCTTCAGGTAGGTGGTGGTGGATAGATTGGTAGAGGGTCGGCATAATGATTGGTAGGTCCATCGCTCTATAGATACATTGCAAGTGAATCCGTATAATGTTTCATGGGTTGAGACGAAATTTTATTTTCAAGTAGGGGACTCGTTGCATTATGATGCAAAGACATTTGATTAGTTTTCTGATTACTCTTGCAACACATATAATCATTTTTTTTAATAACTCATGATGCTTCAATAGTAGTTGGAATAAAATACAGTTCAACAGTACTTAAACAGCAGTGAAATAATAACATATGTTATTATTTCACCACTGTTTAAACTATATCTTATTACAAATACTGTTGAACTGTATTTTATTCCAACTACTATTGAAGCAGCAATACTATAGTACTTGGAATAAGACACAGTTCAACTATCAGCGGTGAAATAATGTGATGGAAAGAAATTGGAAGTTTATATACTAGCTATCTGACATTTGATTGGTTGTTAGATATTCGTTCAATCAGATTACAGTTTGGTTTTAATTGGTTGGAGAATGGAGACCAATGAGATTACATCTTCATTTTGATTGGTTGATATATATCGTACAGTTCCAGGTAATGTTCACTGAAGAAATATGATCCTTTGAATCCAGGTTCCTCAAAACAAGTATTATTATTATTAATATACATAAGATTTGTGTTAAACATAAACATTTAAGTACGAAAGTTCTATTCACTGGTCGTCTTGTTCTAGGAATGGGTTGATTAATCAGAGCATATAGTATTTCAACCTAAATAGATGGCTTTACATCTGGAGTTAATGTTGAGTTGGATTCTAGATTATTGGAAGTAATCATTGTAATATGCATTTTCAAAAAGCTAGTGAAAAAATAATATGATAGAAATTTTTTTTAGAAAGTTTATGAGAAAGAGTTCTCATATGATTGGTTAAAAAGTCCATGAGCCGATCATATTGTAGCTTTAATTTGATTGGTTGGTGTGTAGTCCAATCAGGTTACAGCTTTTTGGGTGGAGAGATGTGTATGAATGGCGGTTTAGGATTTTGGTTTGATGATCCGATACTTCTTGATGTTGGCTTTCGGAGTTTTTATCCTTGTCTTTATCAATGGTATATTTTTTGCCGTTTGATCAGTATTGTGATCCCGTAGTATTGGTTGTAGAGATCAGGGTGACCTAGTTGGTTTGAGGGGAAGTGGTTATCACAAAAATAGTTCCCCTCAATCTCAGGTTTACCACAACACTGATCATAGCATTTATATACGTAGGAGCACTTCCTCATCTGAGAAGGGGGTACTAACCAGGGGATAGGTTGGTTGTCCGGTGTGGTGGGGAGTCCTTCTGAGTGGATGGTGGTACATGTGGTGTGGATGGCAGTTCCTCTGGTGTAGAAGTGGGTTGGGTGTTCATTGGTGTGGATATAATGATCAGTGTTAATATGATCGAATCCTGGCTGGGGAATGTGCTGTCCAGGGAGGGTAACATCGTAGAGGAGGTGGAGGAATCCATCGAGGGTAGTTGGGTTAGCTCAAAGTCGTAGAGGTCGGGTAGTGGTTGGGCAAACCCGTCATAGTTGTGGTCAGGATCGCTACAGTAGTTTGAACCCTCCATAATGGGCTTGCCACAGCAGTGGTACTCACACTTAGCTATGGTTGGTGCTGTCATTGTTGGTGGTACATCCTCATCGTTATCGATGATGGTGATGACTTCCGGAGGTGCCTTGAACAGTTTTAAATTTTCTAAAAATAAAAAAATATTGAGTATCTAATAATAGACTTAGACATTAAATGTGTAAAAAACATATACTAAAATAAAACAGAAAATTTTTTTAATATTGAATATAAAACATATACTAAAATAAAAAACACTTAGAAAATTTTTTAATACATACCGAGTTCTTTTCTCTTGGCCTCTAATTCCTTCTCCAGCTTGTATTTCTCGGTAGCGGTGAGAATTATAACATCACACTGGGTGGTGATCTGCTGCTGAAAATCTTCTATCTCTATCTGGAGAAGGGTGATTAAAAGCCCATCAATTTCAGAGCTTATTAGGCTCTCCATCTCGGTACCAGATAGTACATATTGAGAGCCTCAACACCTGCAGCACTTGATGTAACGTTGGCGGCATTGAGTGGTACGGCATTGGAAGTTTCAATCATCCCAGCATAACATTGGCCGTAGCAAATAGTACAGTGTGGCGGGTTCAAGTGGTACGGTAGCTGACATAACCTTGATGGTGAATGTTTGAGTAGACATCATGGTGAGGGCTTTGAAAACAATAACGTAGGAGGCTCTTGCTCAATGGTGGTAGAGAAGATAGTGAAGTGTGATTTTTTCATGGGGTTTTTATTTCTGTAAGGTCGGATTGAAATGTCATGACATTTTAGAGCTTAGCCAATAGGATGCTTACCCACTCTTTTTAGCCAATAAACTCACTTTTCTATTGTAGCCTTTAATTGAGTCCGTGCTTTTGGACCAATCAGAATCGCTTCCGGCTTACTTAGTGGTCGGCACCTTTCCCGCTTGTTACTAAATCCTGACACCTTCTTGTCAACTTAGTTTTGAAGATTTCCAATATGTAAATTAGATAGGACTTGTCCGCCATTTTGAATAAATTAAAAATATCCGCCATTTTGAATAAATTAAAAAAATTTCAAGAAAAAAATTTTCAAAAAATTTTTCTAAGTTTTCCGCGCACTTCAGGTCTGCCATTTTGAATAAATTAAAAAAAAACTTTCAAAAATTGTTTCTAAGTTTTTAACGCACATTTCTGCACACTTCTGGTCCGCCATCTTGGATTTTGCATTATGAGTAATGTGGTCTAAGAAAAAACTGGAAGTGCGAGGGGCCTAAACCAAAAGTGCTGGTTAATCCAAAGTGGCTGGGAATCTAAAACACTAAAACAGGAACCGAAAGTTGGCCATCTTGGATTTTGTGTGACCTAAAAACAAGAGATGATTTAAATACAACAGGAATCAGAAGTCACAAATCTTGAACGATGTCACTTCCGGTCTTAAAAACCCCTTAAACCTATGAAAAATAGGAACCGGAAGTTGGCATCTTAGATTTTGAAATGCATTATAGATAATAGTCTAATATTACCCATAATACATTATAATATGACATCATTCCTGGTAAAATGCCCTTAAACCTATTAAAAACAGGAACCAGAAGTCAGCCATCTTGGATTTTGACAGGAACCAGAAGTGACCTTTGACCTGGAACCAACCAAACAGGAAGTGGCTGGGAAGGGAACCAGCCTTTTATATCTATTATGGTACAAGTGTTAAGTATTGATTAATGGTTATCAAAATCAATGTCCATACAACCAAAAAAGCTCGTCAAAATATTTTGACAAACATGACTAGTGGAACTAAGCTTAAAGTACTCTAGAATCCCTCCTGAAAAAAGTTTCACCATACACCACTGAATGTTATACGTTACTAAAGATAAATGAAATTTCAACCACCCTCACAAAATTAACTTCTAGATCAGCAAGTAATTTAACTAATTAAAATATTTTATGATTTATTACTAGATGAATGGAAGTACAGTATAAAGAAAAAAAATATATATTTGTTTTCCTTAGTTATTTAATTTAATTAACAATCATTTGGCACCAAAATTGTCACAAACACCAATTTTTTTTGGCAATTCAGTCCCAACTTCAAACAGTGAATATATTATATTTTTTACAACTAATAAACTATAAAATTAAGTCTGTAAATTTAAAAAATCTCACTTTATGATGACTTTTTAAAGATAGAATTGCTGGAAATTCCGATTTTGTTTAAGTTAATGATGAAATCATTTCAACCAGTACCTTACCGTTAATATGATGTTTATTATTAACTCCTGAAAATAAAGTTAGCACCATTTGTACCTACACCACGTGATTATTTAAATTTAAATATTACTGAAAGTTTTGTATCATAAAACAGAAGTTGACTACTTTTTTTTTTGAAAAAAATTTGTTAAAATTTTGATAAAGTTAAAGAAACAAAACTCGGGAGACAATTGTTTGTGTATTTTTTAAAGTTAAAGAGATATAAAGATCACCAAGTTTTTTTTTTTTTTAGTTTACCATCAATTTGAGTGAATCTAAATTACAAAGTGAAGTATCTCCTTACAGCATCCTCTTACAAATTGCCAGATTTTTTTTGTCATTATTTTTAAAATTTACTTGAATCTTTTTCCCCCGTTTCAACTTTTTTTTTTAAATAGTTTAATATACGGTACAGTATATGTATAATCATAAAAATGTTTATTTATCAATTGCAATAAAATCTTTAAAATAAAAATATATGTGCCAAATTATTTCTTAAATCTTTTTCAAAATTAATATGCAGCTTTCTAATAAAAAAAAAAGAATTCATTTGAATCAAATTCTACATCTTTTTTTTTAAAGGCAACAGTAAGAGGGGGAAAAAATCAATGATGAGCAAACAAAATAAGTTTAATTAAAAATAACATGTGTACGAGAGGTCCTACATTGATCAATGTCCTTTATGAAGTGTCTGTAAATTATAGAACTAGTAACACACTTTCAATTAGATTCTTGCAATTTCAATAATAGATTATCTTGAAGCGGTTTTTTTTTTTTAATTTACTCTGATAACTTAATGAAATTTACAAAGTATTTTAATTAAAAATAAATAAAGACAAAAACAAAATCTGCAGGTAAGTCCGTTCAAAAGAATGTTTACCTGTATTATTAATTAAGTTAAATCTAGCAATTGGTATGTAATAAAAAAAAAAGAAAAGTAACAATATATTCTTATTTCAGGTAAGATTTATTATTTGCATAAAAAAGAATACTAGTAAAATACAGTATATTATCCATTAATTGAAAACTGCAAATTTTGCATTATCAATTTTTATTTGAATTTTTTTCCGACTATAGATGGCACTAGAG
>PXIH01S0000028.1:84884-95193 GCA_003024985.2 Euperipatoides rowelli
TAATGTGGAATCTTCAAATTGTAATCTCAGACTGAGGATAGCAATAGTCTTAATTTTATCTTTAAATAACTTTTTTTTTAATGCATTTAAATATTTTAAAGTGGAATTTTTTTTATAGTAATTACAGTATCTTTGAAAATCAATAATAAAAAAAAATAAAAAAAATCCGTTACCTTTGACCTTTAAAATATCAACAAGAGTATAACTGATGATGCATAAATATTTTTGACATATAAAAAAAGCTAATCTGGTAAGCAAAGAACCTATTTAATGAGTTGTCACAATCCATTAGACCACATTTAAAAAAAAACTAAATTTATTGATTAAAAAAATGAAAAAGGTTTATCAATTATTAATTAAAAGAAATATGACATTCATTTAGGATCGATTTCAAATTATCTATTTGGATCAATTTTGTGACCATTACAAGCTAGATGCTTAAGACTATTTTCAGAATTACTTTAATGCTATCTATTGTGATCTGTCCTATAGTTCAGAGAAGCATGTCATCCAGAAAGATATTTTATTATCCAATGAGATTACAGTTGTTAGAAAAATAATCTCATCACTAGACTTGCGATGTGCTGCATCTCAATAATTTAAATAAAATCAATTTGTATAGTATTATTCAATATTAAGTACTTTAAAAAAATAAATGAACAAAGGATTTCAAGTTAAACAATTTTTATTGATAAAATTCTCAATAAACATTATTTTTGCAACCCCCCCCCCCCCCTCTGACAGACATCGACATATTTTTCTTTCTTGCAAAGCATGCTTATTTTTTTCATCTTATCGTTCATCAAAAAACACAGGAAGATGTCGTCGAGCAGCCGATTTTCTAAATCACATGACAATAGTCATGTTTATGCTTATTGGCTTCTTCCAATGACAAATTTTCTAAATCAAGGGTCATGGGAGCCATAATGTTTACGCATGCAGAGACAACTTAAAATTCAAGATAATTAGATTTTACTTTTATGAGCCAATTTTTTATAGGTTAAAGATAAAGGGAGGTGACAGATGCCAGGGGAAATCATAGGTGATTTTACTATTACAATATGTAGGAAACATAGAATTTTAAAAAGAAAATATTAAACATAGAGATTGAAGCTTCAAATTTTTTAAAGCATAAAGTAGTGTTGTAGGTAGGAAAAAAAAAAGTTTCCAAATAGATGCATTTTCCAAAGATTTAAAGCTATGAAATGCTGCTATTAAAAATAGAATGATTAAAGGATAATCATAAAAAAAATTCAGAATTTTTAGAGTACCAGAATTTAGTACTTTATAAGTACAAGCCAAATCAATGGGTTAAGATGGTTTCAATGGTCAATCATGATGTAGTGGTTGTGTGTGTGATTACATACCTTTGTGTGTATGCATATATATACAGTACTAATGTACCGTATATGTAAATGGGCTAAATGTACAGAATATACAGTATATACAGTGTATTGTATATACTGTATGAGTATATACAGTACATTATACATGTTATATACTGTACATGTATATACAGTATATCTACAGAATATAATATACAGCATGCAATAAAATCTCACTAATCTAATAGAGGGACGGACATATGGGCTAGTGAAATATGTGGACTAGTGAAATATTTTATCAATAGCTAAAGTAAATTGTTTTGGTTACTGCTATTTATTATGTTAAAAAAACAAGCAAGTCTTGGGTTGTAACTATTTGCTAAGGAACTCAAATACAACTGAATACTCTTCTCACACAAATTAAAAATATACTTAAAGTCTCAATCTATTTTCATTAAGAAATAATTTGCTTTTTAATAAATTAATGTTGTAGATAGAAAAAAAAAAAAAGGTTTCCAAATAGATGCATTTTCCAGGAAACTTAATAGAAATAATATAAGACTGTTTTCATCATTTTTAAGGGATTTAAAACTATAAAATGCTGATATTCTTACTATTTTAATTTTATTAATTATTATTGAATATATCAGACATTTGGGAAATTCTCAATATTGCAAGAGCGCTTTCTGAGTTTGTTCACTTTTTTTTTCTCATCACAGGTGGTGGTGGTATGAGGATTTCCTATCTACGTGTAGGCAATTATTTTTTCAGCTATATAAGCTGTTATAGGGTTACTGGGGTGTTGGTCATTTATTTGTCTGACTTATTGGTTTTAATTACCTACACCTCAAAACATCTCAGACTCATCCATTTGTTTTCGTTAGTTTATTTTAAGCACCACAAGACAAGACAAAAACATTCACAAATATTTACTATTATTTTAAAACCATTTTTATTTTATTTGCTGATTTAGATTGCCTTATTAATGTTTATTTGTTTTAGCTTATCCTATCTTCTTGTTTGACCTTAATTAAAAAAAAAGATTAGTAGAATAAATAACTTCTCTCAATATATAACATACTGCAAAGTACACAGGCAATCACCAGAAATCTCATCTTATGTTTGTTCTAAATATTTCATTTTGAAATTCCTTCATTGATGTTAGAAGTATGGTTTGCTTAAACTGTTGTATGGAAACAGTTAAAAACATCAATTTTTTTTTTTGTAAAAAAAAAAAAAAAACAATAATGTACATGAGGTCNGCGGTTTAATGTAGTCCAAATAGCATTTGTTCGTATTTGCATTGATAATTAATTAATTGATACCCAGTTTCATATAATGCTCTTTTGTGTCAGCATTAACATTCTTTGCCTTACATACATTATACAGTACAGCATTTTTCTATTATGCTTGTTCATTTTAATCTCAATTGGTAAATAAACAATATAATAATCGTCAAAGTTGATGAGGCTTTTTTTTTCAGATGTTCGGAATTTTCCCCCATTTTTACTATAATGTACTAAAGCATCTTCACTCGGGGATTTTATTACTTTTACTATCGAGTACAGTATAAAGTTTTGCGTCTCAGCACAATTTAGTATTCACTCATCAAATATTGCACTGCTATTTAGTCAATTTAATTTTTTTTTAACAAATTAGTATTAAATCATGAGTGTTAAGCGCCTTGCTAACACACCTGCTATTAGTAAAGAAAGAAGAAAAACAAAAGTTTTAACTTGTAATAAACTGCAGGGGGAAACAGGTAGCAGGAGGGGAAGATAAATAGAATAAATGTTTTCTCTCTTCTATTGGTTTGTTTGTAATAAACTGGTTGCTGAAACTAAATATTGGTTGACTGGCTGGTTGTAAAGTAAAGGTTTTACTTAAAGAAAACTATAATGTAAAATTGTAGTAGTCTGATAAGACTTTTTATTAACTACAAAAATAAAATAAAATGACTGGTACAAATTCCTTAGATTGACACATGTCATCCCAGCCATAAAATGCCTAATGAATAAGACAACTAAATAAAATTGCAAACTGCTTTTATTTTGCTAAGTTTGCATACATATAAATTAACTAATAAAAATAACAAATAAATAAGCATTGATTCGGCCATACGAGGAGTGTCGATTGACTCGCACGTTGTTCACAATCATTGAAAGTAAACAGTGCATGATACAACTAGTCTTTAGTATGCAGAAATCAATGTCAAAATAAAATAACAAATGAAATAAAAGAGCAACCGTCATAAACGTTAGAAGTAAAAGAAAAAAACAGCTTTCATATGATTCTTTTTTTAAAAAAAAGAGTAACGAGTAGCATAATTTAATAAAACTAAAAATAATAATTTTGAATAAAAAATTATTCACTTTACCACTTTTTTTTTCTCTTTTACAATATTATTCTAGTAATCATTTATTGGTTATAAGATTCCAAAAATGCTACTCATTTCATGCAAATATTTATATAATTTAAGTATCATATTTTTTTTTAATGTTTACAGTACAGTATTTGTTTTATTAACTATGTGAAATATTTTTTAATTAGTGCTGTTCAGGGACCAATTAATGCTTATAAGCTTATTTCTTATGGGATTTCAGGTTTCAAATAACGATGTTTTGATTAGCACATGATTTTTTTTTTAACCAATTTAAAATGTTAATCAGGGACCAGTTTGTACTTCAATTTCCTTGTTAACATTTATTTATAAATGAAAACAATTACTGTAAATCGCTGTATTTAAAAAAAGAAACGATGTTGCATTTTTTTTTATTGGTGGATTGACAAATTGATTTGATTTTGGGAAGATTTTTTTTAAACATTTTGTAAGGTACTGCTAATCTAGACTTCTGTCTGACCAAATTTTAACAAATATCTAATCAGATCTTGACTTAATAATAAAAGTGCTAAATATAAAATTTTGTGTGCTGATGAGGTCATAAGCTTTCTATCATGCACACATATTGTCGAGAAAATAGTCAAAACGTATTTTTTTTTCTTTTTAGCCCCCATAAAAATTATATCATTCACATAGACATCATCATGAAAATAGAACAAATTGTTTTACATTTAGCCCTACAAAAATTATTTCACATACAGAATCGTTGAAAAAAATAGTAAAATCTAGCAGGAGACTTTTATAAGTGTATTTTCATTGAAAACAAGAAACCAAATTTTTTTCATGAAAGTAAAACATAGTCTGAGAAAGTAAAATGAATGAGCAAGATGATCATAAATCCTAAAAACAAATGATCTTAAAAACGTTAAGTTTTGCTTACGTTTTGTTTAATGCCCAAGTTATTCTGCTATTAATATCAAATAATAGCGAGAGAAGTTGAAGACCAGCCCCACTGTGTAAACATAGCAAACTACAATGTGTGTGTGTGTGTGTGTGTGTTGTGATTATTTGTAAAGTCTATCTCACTTTAAACCAAGCTCTCAGTATAAGTACTGTAAGCTTATGAAAAATATTATCACAATATCAAAAATGAAATATAAAAATAGAATTTTCTATGATGATTGAAATTTGATTTCATACATATTTAATTTATTGTATATTATAAAGGAAATATGAATGCTCACCTCTTGCATCCAAACAATTAAATAAATAAAAATTAAAATAAAGTAATAGATATATACCTGTATACTGTACAATATTACTGTATATATATATAGAGAGACTAGTAAAACTTTAAATTTGAGTGTCTATGACGTTGTGGCCTCTAGTGTAATAATTTTTGCACCTTTGTATTGTATAAAAATTTGACATGCTTTATACTTATCAAACAAATCCAAAAAAATTTTAAATCCATAAAAATAAAACAATTTTTTAAATAAATATCTGGTTACACAATTATAGGATAATTTCATCTTATGAAAATACTAGCAGGCATAATTAAAGATTATCTAAATTTCTTATAACCATGTTAGATTATTAAGAAATAACTTACATTGCTAGGGGTTTGCTCTTGCGATGATGTTGAACCATCAGGTGAAACAGAAGCTATAGATGACAATGGACGATGACCAGAATCCCTTCGTGCTAAAGAAACACCTAATAATATTAAAATTAAAATAATTAAGAGGGGACAAAATGATAAATAAAAATACTAAACTCCATGGCATTTAACATCAACTATTTTCACCAGCAGCATCTTGATCAATAAATATAAAATTTCTAAAATAATTGTATATTAATATTTAAAATAAAACCATTAAATGATTCATATATTAACCCTTTCCACTCCACCTATTTTCTGAAAATGTGGATGCTACCACTCCACACCCCCCAAAAAAAAATTTTTTTTTTTTTTTTTTAATTTCATTTAGAAATGAAGAAAAATTATTTTAAAATGGTTTACATGAATATCAAATGATTTTTTTGCACATATGCAGGGATAATTAGGCCTATGGTATAAGCTACCATAACTATAAAATTTTTGAATTTAAAATGGCCTAATAAAAATATTATAAACATACAAGAATAAACTTATACATTTTTAAAATCAAAATTTAATACAGATTTTAAAAATACAAACAAAAAAAATGTGTGTCAAACAGAAAAGCCACTATAAGGGTTAATATAAGAAATTCGGGATTTTTTTTTTATTTATTTATTGGAGACGTTTCGAAAAATATTAATTAAAAGAAATCTCTTTGTTGGATTTATTTGTAATTTGGATTTTTGAATTTCTTATAAANAATTAAATAAGAAATATATTTAAAGTTTNTTTCTATCTTATTTAGATTTACTANTATTTATTCCGATGTGTCATGNGATTGCCTATACTAATCAATTGCGTTTATCACCGACATTACTTAAAATATTAAAAAAAAATCTCTTTGTTGGATTTTTTTTAGAATTTGGATTTTTGAATTCCTTACAAAAAATGAAATAAGAAATATATTTAAAGTTTGTTTCTATCTTATTTAGATTTACCATTATTTATTCTGAATTGAAGCATAAAACAAAAATAAAAAAAGTCGGCAATGTCGGCAATTCACCGGAGATGGAGTCAGTAAATCATCCAAGCAAATTACAGAAACATCATTTACATTTTTAATTTTAGATATTTTATTTTTGTTTTAAAGAAAATTTGTTTTTATAGATGAATAACAACTAAGTAATCTATTTATAAAATTAATTACAAGTAAATTGCAAAAGTTTTATATTTAAAAAAAAAAGCTAAAATCAAAAAGCATACAAATAATTATTATAATTTAATTATCGTTGATTTTTTTTTTTTTGTAATAAAAGTGTTCTTTTTTTTTAAAAAAAAAAATATTTTGGGATAATTGAAGACCAATCTTTTCAGAATCTTAGAAGCTTTTTAAAAAAAAATTGAAGCAATTTTGAAAGAAATACTGAATATCAAAAATGAAAGGCAGTCGGTGTAATACCGTACTTGGAGTGCAACTGCATAATTATAAATGTTGGTATAGTACCGGATGTGGAATGGAAAGGGTTAAACTTAAAATGAAATATTATAATGAGCTTAATTTTTTTTTGTCAATCTTCAAACATTTATAAATATGTCTCCAGTTTGGATATAATTTTGGTGTTCTATCAGCAGATTAATTAATTAATTTGATTTATTTACTGCAACTCTAAATACTGTGATGAAGATTCAGAAACATAACATGGAAGCTATGACAGGTACTGAATTTATTTCCTGTAACTCCAAATATATTCATAAACATACAAAAATAGCAACTTTTTGATATCACAATATACAGTATAACATTTTTAATGTATGAAAATTGTTTGTCATAACATTAGGATTAGGATCTTAACAAAGAAAATTAATGATCTTTATTACTGATTAATATAAAAATATCTCTATTTTTTTTTCATTGAGTCTGATATTTATTCTTGTCAAAGTTTCATGGCTCAGATAAAAGTTATACAAATAGGAGGAATTGCTTATAGAATCTTACCCCACAATATGTTTGATTAAAGGCAAACATACCACTCATAGGAAGCTTAATTTTTCAGAAAATAATCTTAATAAAAATGCACTTCCCATTTTATTTATTTTTAAAAAAAAACTAATGAAACCCCTATTTTTTTTTCAAACACACTTTTAAAATTAACACCTATGAAGACATGTACTGTATGTTGATTGGCAAATTGTTGTAAATTTACAGAAGAAAAAATGTAAAATTGTTATTACCATTTTGGGAATGAGTTCCTACACTAATAGGTCTTTGGGCACCTGTGGACCGAGGCATTGGCTTTGGCTGAAACATATTTTTAACTCGATGCATTTTGTCATCAGAATAGGCTGTTGTGGTCGTGGCAGTACCCCTACCAGGAGTATTTAAACTCTGTAAAAAAAAAAAAAACAGTTATAATTAAAGCGCTAACATTTAACCATACTTGGTGGCCCATATGTCCTCTTAGAAAAAACAACAAATGTAATAATTTGAAATTCAGTATGCAAATTCTGATGCATGGAGAAAATACCCACTTTTTTTCCATTTTATTCCCTTCAATGAAATTTAGTAGTTTAGCAAAAATGCAGTGCTTAGGACCTACAGTAAATATTTGACTAGATCCTTAGTCATAACGTGCCAAATGTAATAAAATGTATTTAATAAGTTTACTATTCCAAAAAATGATGTAATGTTTTTTTCAAAAGAAAAAACATTACATCATTTTACATAGAATTCCCCAAAAATGCTATAAAGTTTCCAGGTTACCTTGCTCTACAAAATGTAAAGCTCAACACTTTAGAGAGAGAAAAAAAACCCTTATTCTATACAAAAAAAGAAGTATTCATCGCAATTTGCTTGTATTAGACTATTTCCAACAACAATATTTGCACTAATAACATTTTCCATCATCATTTCTTGTCATTTACAGTATAAAATAAAGTACTGATATTTTATGTGGTTATTTGAAATTTGAAAAATGGAGTCATTTTATTCAATTTCACTTTTAAGCAATTTTACTACCTTTTAATAAAAGAATCATTAAAAACAATAAAATACATTGTGTTATATGTATAGGTGTTGCCACAAGGATTTGGATATTTAGTTAGCTTGAATATCTTGGTGGCCTGGAAATCATTCAGATTAATCTGAATGATTTCCAGTGTGTGTATGTTGCTTAGAAGTTAACTCAGCAACATACACACACATTTTTTTAAAAAATTGATTAAACACCATATTACAAGTTGAATTTATTTCATAATTAAAACATTTATTTGATGTAACAGTATTATAATGTTAAGCATAGAATAGTAAAAGATAAATTCACTTTTTAAATAGATCTTTAAAAAAAAAATCTCAATTATAATTAAATAAAATTTAACATCAGTTTTAGTAGATTAACCTTTAAGTGGCAAAAATCAAAATTTACACATGAAATCAAACAAATCCTTCCATAATCAAATCTAGGAAGTAAATGATGATTATTATTAACATAGGCATATAACTAGTCCAATATATTTTCACATAATTTAGCTTTAATAGTCCTATTTCCAAAGACATTTTAGACTATTTCTCGTAAGAATACAATAAAATGAATTATTAGTTTTTAGTATTGATTTTGTGGATTAAGCTTTTAAAAGTAAGCCACATTCAAACAAAAGAAAAGTTGAAAAACAACTTATAGAATGTGTGTGCATAATTAAATTATAAGATGAAGTAAAGGATGCTCTTCATTATACAGTTATTTTTACCTGGGAGAAGGCTGACAGTTGACTGCTAGACAAGCCACCAGTCACACACTCTTTTAGAATAACAAATTAACTTTCTTGGCAAATTATAAAAATTGTTTTTCAGTTTATTACAGATGTCTGAAATACATTTCATAGTGTGAAAAAAAAAAGTGACTAAAAAAAAGCATTTTACGAAATTATTGTATATTTTTTCAATGTTATTATTTATTCATCAAAATTTAAAGTTCACCAAATTTCTTATGAGATTAGAACTAGAAGTAAAAAAAAAAACTAAATATACTATAATCTCCTGCTCGAGTTCATACGAATGAATGAAAACAGACGACTTAAAAATCAAGAATTTTTATTTTAAGGAACAATTGTACTGCTTGTAAACAGATGAAAATAAATAAATACACGTTTTGCTATGACAGTGATTGAAAGAAATTAGGTGACATACAGTTTATATGTTGTTGTTTTTTTTAGAAAAATATGTAATACACAAGACAAAAATAGAATTATAAAAAAAATATAAAAAATAATGAAAGTTGCGTGTTACTAGTAGCTAATTATGTGCTATATTAAATAATATAATTAGTATGCTACTCATTACTTTACTTCAAAGCTACTTACAGGTGGCAGGTCCATCAGCCTTTGAATTTGTATACTATCTCCAGGACCCATATGTGTGATATGATTAAAATTTGTGGGAGCTGAAATCAGTCTCGACCGTCTATCAGCACTAAAAAAAAAGTAAGACAATTATTATTTAATTAAATAAAAAACAGATGAAATTATAATTTAAAATATTATAAATAATAACAACAAAAAGCACTGTAAAAAAATATATGGCAAAAATATAAATGATTTAATATTAAAGAAATACATAAATCAAGATCGATTTTAATCGAGTAAGTCAAATCGTGATATAGTGTATCAGACAACCTAAATAGATATAGCAACAACCTAATTCTAAGTGTGATTATAGCCATTAAAAAAATAAGTTAAAGCTAAAATTTTCTACTTTTATTTTGAAATATAGCCTTCAATATTTGTAACAATTTCAGTTTCTCTAGCTAATTGTTGGCGCACAAGGCAAATATACTGTATATTTGCAATGCTGTAAGCTGAATTGGCTATTTCTCCAGGTCATGAAGTTGTTAGCATATATTACCAAGGCCAGCCATTTTTGTGTGTCATATTGTTTAAGATAACTATCTTTTTGTCAGATACTTATCTCTGAACGTAGGCTACACCGGGTCGTAATAGCTAGCCTCCTAGGGTCCAGTCCCCCTTTATTTTGAACCCTAGTCTATT
>PXIH01S0000029.1:86215-98003 GCA_003024985.2 Euperipatoides rowelli
TTGACAATAAATAGAACAAAAAATAATAATTAAGCTTTTTTCTGTTATAGATTTTGCAATATAGAACAATGTATTATCTGGCCTTACTGGAAATACATGCGAAAGTAATGCCCGACTTTTATAAATATGACAAAAGAATAAAATGTGTTTGTTAGAATTTTTTATTCTTTATATCATGAAATTCTTGACAATAAATAGAACAAAAATAATAATTAAGCTTTTTTCTATTTGTTATATTATATTTTGCAATATATAACAATGTATTATTCCTGACAATAAATAGAACAAAAATAATAATTAAGTTTTTTTCTATTTGTTATATATTTTGCAATATATAACAATTCCTGACAATAAATAGAACATAAATATGTGTAATCATTTCATTATTATACATATTTGGAAACTTTTATACAGAGGATTCGATGAGTCGTAAAAATTACGAACGCGACCGCTCATGTTAAAATTTTGACCACGGTCGCTCGAAGGTTAAGTAATAATAAAAAAAGTGTCAGCTGCCACAGTAATATTTGTCGCATAAGCACAATTTACAACCAAATATTCGCCGAAAGAAATGGACCTAATGGCCGCCTAATGTCTGCCACAGTAAAATTTATCATATGTTTTATGTGCTATAATAATTCATTTCCAAGATAAAAATAGATTTAAAACTCACTTTATTATAATTTATCATCAATTGATATATTTTAGACGTGTACTAATTTATTTTCATACTAAAAAAATAAATAAATTAGAGATTATTTTGGTACCAAAATCTACGAATGGTTGGAGGAGGAGCATGAAAATTCACTTGATTATATTTGTTATTAATATTTGCACAGGGATAAATCATGTTATTAATATTTGGACATATACATTTTTTTCATGATGTAGTGCAGTAACAGGAGGGAAAAAATGTACCCTTTTCTAGACGTGCCGTTAAAACTCCGAATGTCTTAATCACATTTTCAAGATGGCTAGCAGTTTTTTTTTTATATTTACAGCCCTAACCCTTACCCTAACCCTGAACCCTAACTCCAACTACGTATTAAACCCACTTTTCCCCAACCCTATGATGATGAAGGGGTGAAATAATTCATTTTTGATCGATTTTGATAATTTTGATCCAACATCCGAAAAACTACCGTAATGACAAAATTGTGTGCGCAGATGTTAAAAACGTGGTAAAATGTGATTAAGATATCGGAGTTTTAACCGCTCCTTTTTCTAGATTCACTGCAGTGAGAGAAGATGAGGCTAAAAAAAAATATGAGGGCAATTTATCACTACTTCCATTCTCTGAAAATCAAGTTAAAAATACATGACTCCAACCGTCCAATTTAAATATGCCAATGCTTGTGTCTAATTATATTTTACTTCCAATATTGAAAAAAAATTACATTTTTTCATTATCATCAGTTAATCACTTCCGGAGTTACAAACTTATTTTCACTCATTGTGCAATTTGTACAAATCCCATTAGAGCTGGCAGTGACAAAATTTTCAAAA
Organism: Euperipatoides rowelli; assembly: GCA_003024985.2. Taxonomy (NCBI): domain Eukaryota; kingdom Metazoa; phylum Onychophora; class Udeonychophora; order Euonychophora; family Peripatopsidae; genus Euperipatoides; species Euperipatoides rowelli. The sequence goes on from PXIH01S0000029.1 coordinate 87,722, forward strand.
TATAAAGATGGACATAAAAGTTTTTTCCATATTCTTGAAATACACAGTAATTAATTATTTTGTTCTATTCCTTTCATGCAAGTATCCCATTCACTCCGTTAATGATAAAGAGAAGTGTAGTAGTATGACAAAAAAGGTACGCAAGATATTATAGTAATTTACTATTTATGCAAGTGGGAAAAAAAATGCATTTACAACTGAAAAGTAATGTTACAAAAATGTTGGCTACTTAGACAATATCTATGGAAAAACAATTCTATAACAATTTAAGATTACTAAAAATAAATTCCTCTGCAATTTTATTTTGAACATTCAATAATAATTTTGATAAATCTAATTCAGTTGTTATAGAATGTTGTGTAATCTGTTTGGCACAGATGACCGCTTCTGAATGAAAGGATCTACAATATATCATTAAGCAGGCCCAAACTATATCATTTTAGACAGTTTTGAAAGCATCAGTTGGACCTAAAGGATCANATATTGAATCATAATTACAGGAGAAATAATTTCAATATTAACAATTCATTGCGTTTAAGTTAGGAATTTACTTCAGAATTGTCAAGCCTGAATTAATGAATATTTCATTTTGTTATTGTAAAAAGGAAAAATAACAACAATTCTTTCACAAGAAAGTTGGTAACCTTCAAGTATCTTCAATTTTATGCATGTTTCTTTCTATCTAATTATATAATGTCTCAGTAATAATCCTGTGTAGGGGCAAACAACAGGAGTGCACATCTACACAGTCACTTAGAAGTCCAAGCTTCATAGTGACCACAAAACAGGGGGGGGGGGGGTTGTCTGCTGTCCTATGTAGTGGATATTTTAAAATTAATGAAAATTTTGACCACATTCAGTTTTCTACATTACACTTGACATAAAAAGAAAACATATTTGTCTTAAAAATGAGGCATTATTTCTATTTTTTTTAAGGAGACCCCAAATCATAGCTATTCCTTTGATCATATACAATTAAAATTATGCTACAATCATATTATGCTATTTTTTTCCCCATTGGAGCAAAATGGTCACAGACTATTTTTATGAATGTAAATGCAAGAATACAATTTTCTTAGTATTTTATATTTTTAACAATAAAAAATAAGCTAAATAAAATAGATTACAGATAGGAGCTAAACAACATAATTTTCTTATTATACTTAATTAATCCTAATATCAAGATGCATATCTCCTAGGCTCTCTTCTATCTCAAATGTGCTTATATAGAAATTAATAATATCTACAGTATGTGTGTAGTGGTGTGTCTAATGTTGAACTCTAATAGAACATTAAAAATGTTTCTCTAGTTCTGGTTCTAATATTTTTTTTGTTTCTCTTCATGCTTTTGCTGCCTAAATTGATTATCTATCATCAGGTACAAAACACAAATTTAACAACACTTTTTACTTAAATGTTTTTTTCAATGCTAGGTCTTAATAAATGTAAAAAGTACATTTAATGATTAGAAACTTGAGTGCAGTCATATAATCATCATCAAGCCAAATATTTTTTCCTGCATTTCATTTCAAGATAAGCAGTGAAACATATTTTTCAGAGACATGACACACACAAAAAAAAGCCTGAAACTTTGTGTTTCACCTCCAAATTAGATTGAATCCAATAAAAACAAATGTGTGCTTTTGTATAAAAAAAAAAAAAAATCATCAAAATTTACTTGACTGTAAATCATGGAGGAAATACTAGTGACACCTAAATTAGAGAAATCAAATTATAAAAAATTAAAAAAAAAAAAAAATAAGTCTATTGATATATAAAACAAAAATCAGCAAAAAAAAAAAAAAAAAACGGTGCTATACAATTTTTCTAAAATCTGTTAATTCTGCATTGAATGCCCCATATTTTTTTTTAATTTTCCACTATTAAAAAACTAACCTCTCTAGATATGTTCATCATTAAATTAGGGAATATAATAACTGAAGGAAAGATATAATACAATAATTCTTTCATAACTAGCAGGTATAAGAAAACTAGTTTAGAGCAAACATACATTTTTTTTAAATGGAACTTTTGAAGTCTTTAGAAATAACTATTTTTCATCCTTGCCCCCAAAAAATGGCTTAAAACTAAAAAAAAAAAAAAAACTGGGAAGGTCTAAACATCTAGTGTGATCCCATTACCTTGTTTGATAAATAAATAAATTATGTAGTTAAATTTATGTATGTTTATGTTCTTTTTGTTTTATTTGGCTTATGAATGTAAAAAAGTCTTTAATTTAATTTACCTTGTTTGATAAATAGATAAATAAATAAATAAACCATTTTGTTGTAGTTTGTTTCGCTTGAGGTGTGAAAGTCTGGTGTTCTTGATGCTACGTTTGGGAGGTGTTTGATGAAACTTAGACGGTGAATAAGAAACCATGTTTTCTCAAGAAAGCTATTAAACTGGTGACCGAGAGGTCTAGTTCAAATGCATACTCATAGTTTTGATAATTATGACAAATGTTTTGTTTACATTTCTATTATGAGTTTAAACCATAGGATCAGTAATATTAGAAATTTAGTCATAAAAATTAGTTTCATATCTATAATATGAAAATTATAATATAATATTTGATATACTGTATGTAAATTATAAATACAGTACCTCCATTGAGTAAACTTTTCTATAGGTTTTTTTAAGAAGTCATTATAGGTTAATTTTAATAATAATAGACATTTAAATAGAAACACAATATTTTTCCCTTTTCATTTTATAGTTAAATATTAATGCTTTTATTTTTTTATTAATTAGATTGGGGAGAGGAGAGAATGTCACAAATATCAACTTTTTTCATTTATAATGTAAGGCAGTAATTAAATTATTATAACAGAAAGACTTAACAAAATATCTATTACATAAAAGCAAGTTGAAAAATCCATTACAATTTTTTTTTAATAAAATTAATTTTAACTGTGACCAAGATTATAAATATTGATGAAGAGGGAAAAAAAACAATTAAAAATCTAGATGCAAGGAGAAAAGTGCTTTATTAAATTCAAATGTAAAGAAACAGAATGAAAAGATTGTCTTGGAAGTGCAAACAGAGCTGCGTGAAGCAATTATCTTAAGTAAGAATTGGGTTATAAGAATAAGAGATAAGTCATTAAATCAGCAACTGCAAGAATGGAAAATTAAAAAAGTATGCTAATTATAAATAGAAATAGGCACAGCTAGAATAAACAGATGAATAACAACATAGTTCAGACAGAATAAAGCAATTTTATAAAGTTATAATGTATTTATATCAGACTATAAAATACTTTGTAAACTTGCTAGTAAAAATAACCTATAAAATATATTTTTATTATTATTATTAACTATTTTTATCCTACTCCTCTCAATGCCGGTCATCTAATAATAATAATAATAATAATAATAATAATAATAATAATAATAATAATAAAAGTCTCTGTTGTAGTACAGTAATTGAAAGACATAATAGCCTCAGTGACAGAAACATAGTTTTTTAGGCTGGCACTCCACTGGACGATACGGTGCGTGATGGTGACTCCCGCCAACGCTAAAACCTTTTAAAGGACATAAATTTCATTGAGATGTGCTACACTGGAAGCACATTGGTTTTACGTTGACCTGCGTTGACCTACGGTGATTTTCGGAGGAAATAAATATAGAGCTAGCTTTAAAAATTATGCATCAACTCGTGGTGAAACCACACCAAATACAACGCAAGGATTGGTCATCTTATATTTTCTGTTTCTGTCTGACATCTTGCTTTCTTATTAAAAAAAAATAAAAGTAATTATTTTTGAATAAAATGCCTACACTTATGAATAAAATAGATAACGAATTAAGAATTGTCTAAAAAGTATATTTTCTTATTTATTTACCAGTTTTTTTCCCCCCATTCAATAAAAAAATAAACACTGGAGAACATTATTGCAAGATCTACCTACAGTATATTTAAGCTGATGATGTAAAGATGAGTTTGATTCCCTACCAACTATATCAGCTATTGTACAACTTTATAAATGTTTATTTACGAATAATTACTGTATATTTAATATGTTTAGACTTTTACTTGACATTTTATGATATTTAAATTATTTTTTACTTTCTAATCTTGAATGAAGCAATTGTAAAGTAGCCAACACTATACAAAAAAGCGCACGGTTGATTTTTTTCTTCTCAATACTTATTGAGAAGTATTGAGAAGTAAAAAATATTTGATAATCAGGTTTAATTAACCAAAGGTTCCACTTTGTTTTATTTTATTTCAATCTTTAAAGTTTATGTAGCCAACAAAATTACACGTATATATAAATTGTGGAATTGACCAGCTGTAACTCGTATTTGGTTAAGGGATGACCAGCAAACTCAGTAAAAGGGCTAAACAAGCAAGTTATGTTACCTTCATCTTCTTGTGTGGATTGTAAATAATGAAGGTGCAGCCAGTTATGTATCCAAAAAGCAGGTGATACCCCCAAATTTAAAAAATACCGCGCGGTAACGCACATTGTATGTGACACCAATTTTATTTTCACCTGTAATTTGACTGAAGGCAACGCGAGTCATCGTCACGTACCGTATCGTCCAGCCTTATACCATTAAAATATTTACAAAATAATTAACTATAAAATGCATTATAAAGGACAAATAATTATTCTCAAGTATTTATGAAAAAATACTTTATAAGGTATTTAAAAACAAAATTGTACAAAAACTACTACGGTTTGGAAATATGCTTACATGCTCATAAAATCTTGAGCTATATATACAAGTTAATGGTATTCATAAAATGATTCTTAAAGAACGCTAAATTTAAGCGTTGAACATTTTACCTATACTACCGATTCAATAATCTTTATGCTATTTTTTTGGTTATTGATAATGAATAAAATTACCGAAGAGTACTGAATATATTATTTTTGCTAAAAAAAATAATCAAGGAATCCGTAGTTATATTTTATTATAAATATACAATCACAAAATATTAAAATTTAAAATATATTAAATCACGAATATAGTAGCCTATACATTAAAAAGCAAAACAGAAATAAAATACCGAATATTATTATTAATTAAATTTTTACTTAAAAAAAAAGTGTTCATGCTATTCATTGTATATTGTGAGCATAAAATGTTACATTTACTGTAGCATCGTGTGCTGGTTATTGACTAATTTGACTAGTACAGTTTATTGATATTCATTGACATAAGTTTTTTATTGTCCAAGTTTTAGCCTTCAAGTCTGCACAGTGACATATGGAAGCACTTCCAATTCGAAGTGACTTAAGAAGGATCCCAAGAGATTATCAACAAAACTTTAGTTTATTGTCGACTCTGTTTTTTTTCCTCTTAGATTTTGTGCAGGATGAAGCTGGGAAATAGAATCCATATAATCAAGCAGTAGTTTGCTCTTCTAGTTGTCCTTTTTTTTTCATAAATAAATATCAAGGAAAATGTACAAAGTATGTTTATAATATTTTTCTTTCTTTTCTTTTTTGTTAAAAAAAATAGCTTAATTTTAATAATTTAATCAAAAAACTTAAATAATTTAAAAGTCAAAATTTATTATTAAAATAAAAACATAAATTTACAAGAATTTAAAATTTTAAAAGAGAGAACAATAGCCTAAATTTATCTTATCTTTGTAAAGTGTAAATAATGTGACAAACTAATAATTATTTACAAGTAACTAGCCTATATTGTTTGTTTATTTTATTTTTAATAAAGCATGATGGAAAATATTTATTTTAAAAGTTTTTTTTTTTTTAATAAAGTGTAAAGTATAATATTTCTGTTATGATGTTTATTTTTAGTTAAGTTCAAATCCGTAATTATCGATTCGATAATGAATAAGCTAAGAATTTTGGTTACCGTAATGATTTTTTTTGTACCAATGTTAACGCTACTAAATTTATCATAAACAAATGAAATTAACGATTAAGTATAAATGTATACTTCGTATATAAAAATGTCATCGGTTAACTTAGCCTCCATCAACAGAATTTCACTATAGTATTGATTTTATTTTAATACATTTTATTTTTGCGAACCATTGATAAGATTCAGTAGCCTACATCATCATTTAGATTTCACCACAAGGTAGTATAGTATTAAATTGCTTTTAACAATGCATGCTTCTATCTCCACCTAACTACCAGTAAATATATTTCAAATGCTTGTCAAGTCATGTGTCCAAGCAAAGAAAGGCATTTTTAGTTGAATTTTTCACATTTTTATTACAAAATTAAAATAATTCTTATTCACATTAAGAGTTTTGCCTGGAAGTTCCAGACTTTGTATAAATCTTAACCCAAATGATTATACAGCCAACTTTAAATAACAGGTCTTCCATAATATTGGAAATTAAATCCTTCTATTCTAGAGCCAAATTTCAGCTTTGAAACATAGAACAGTTATGAATGTAATTGTTGGTTAGGTGCCTTTCAATCAATCGCTGCAGAACAGCATTGGTCTCCAACCATGTTGTGCTATGTTCTAGAGGCAAAATTGTCCTCTATTGCTTAAATTTTAATTTGATTGGTATTTGAGTTCTACTTAAATTTTTACTATTAGACAATAATTAGCACACTGTGAAAAAACTCAAACTGTTAGTAGAAATTTCAAACTGTTAGTAGAAAAATCAAACTGTTAGTAGAAAATTCACAGTTAGTATAAAACTCAATGTTAGTAGGCTACAATACTATATATGGTTAGTAGCTATCTATATATAATTAAAGGAGATTGTTCAACAGCTCTTTAGGTCTTACAGACTGTTGTTAGATTAATATTCTTAGTTGTTTGATAGACAACCGTGTCAGATTCTATTTTAATGAGCGGCTAGACTTTTCTAATTTGTCCACGTTAATATGCAAGCCTACCTTTGTTTTGCGTCTTCTAGATTAGGCTTCTGTTTGCTATGTAAATATGTTTTATCTATTTGCCTATCTATCTTTGGAACGTCTACTCTACAGAGTGTATAATCCTTTTTTTATTATTTTATTTTATTTCTCTTTTTGATATATTTGCTGATAAATTACGTTTGCTATTGTGCTGTGTTTGACAGTGAGTAAACCTAATATATTCTTTATTTGGTTACTCCTTACTACTATACTACTTTCCTCGATCCTTATTTTTATCTAATTTTATTGCTTTATTTTATTCGCTAGCTGCTTTTTTTAAATTTAAATTCTAAATGAAAATTCCTTTCTTATTTCCGAAAACCCTTCATTATAGCCTACTTCCTAATCCTAATACTACCTTATTAGGAAGATATTAAGTTTCCTTCTAACCTACTAATTTAATTTAATTGAAGGCTAATAGTTATTGTTTTATCAGTTTTTAGATTACGATATTGGCTTTAGATTTAAATTAAAAAGCATAGCGATCTCTATGTTACTTAACTAAACTAAACTTGTTTTACCTTATGTTCTAGGCTATGCTATTAACTAGGCTTAAATTAGTCTTATAGTCTCGAAATTATGTATTTTATTTGTTCTTTTTCAAATTCAATCTACTCCTACCTGTTTGATTGTCTGTATAATTGTACAAAGCAAGTTTCTGCTTTAAGTATAGAGTCTTAAATAAAAAATAAAATAATAAGGTATTCAATCGTCACTAGCCAGATTCGACAAGATGGCGCTTCCTTTGTCCCACATTCCTAATTAAGAAGTATCACTTTTCCTTTTAGCAAACTAGATTAAAATTTAGCTGCAATGTTTTATAAAGTAACCTGTCCTAAAACTGTTAATTTTTGCTTTTCGATTTAAAAATATTTAATTTAGCTTTTCTTTTGTAATTAGGCTAAGTCGTAAACCTTTGTTAAATCTAACTCTAATGATTGACGGCCAATTAAGCTACTATAAAGTCCTTACGCAATGTTTTACTATTATTTACTGCCAGAGACAAAATTATTATCAAAATCAGAATACAATTTAAATTATTAAACAAAATGTTAATTTAATTAATATTCCATCTAAACATTTTAGTAATGGATTGGACTGGCCTTATTATAGAATCTTGGCTTGTCTCTTCAGAAGTTGTTTCCAGTTCCAGAAATGGCGTCTCTTTCTTCTTCGGCTTTTCAGGTTTGTTCACACTTTTTTTTTAAATCTGCAACCTTATCTTTCCATTAACTAATACTAGCTTTCTAAAAATCCCTGTCTTAAAATGTCCTCTTATTTTCAACTTTTCTATTGAAAATTTTACTTTTTGGGGGAACCTATTTTCTAAAAGCTGTTCCAATCTGGCACTTGCGCAGATCTTCATCCTTGTAATAATATTTTTTATAATTATATTGGAAAAATTTAAGTCTAATGCATTTTTTAAATTATAGTATACAAGTAGGAAATAAAGGGGATTTCTGTCCAACCAATCAGATTCGAACATCTACAATGCATTGTAAAAGAATGGTCTTACCCAGAATGCATTGTGATATTACACAGAATGCTAAATGTGAATATATATCTAAATTTAATTAACACCTTATTAAATCATTCCAACCATTAAAAATAGTCTAAAATAAAACTTAAAATTTTGAAGCCCCATCCACTAGTTGACATTGGCTTTAGTGGCTATAAACTTTTTATTTTATTGTCAACCTAAATCAAAAAAAGTTAACAGATTTTTGATCAATACGAAAAGTCCTAAGGGGCTGGAGTAATTTAAAAAAACAAAAGCAAGATGCAAATGAAAATAAGATGAACAATAATTATTAAAAAATAATTCAATAGAATTAAAAAGAAAAAGACACTTGCATTAATTTACCTACACAAAAGAGTCAGATAATTAAATAACATATTGTACTTCCATAAAGTTTTCCTGTTTCGCTAAAGGAACATGCAATATACTTGCATGAAGTTACAACAAAAATGTTATATTCCAGTTGAAAGCATGCTAAGAGAAAGAGGGCCAAACAACAACCACTCTTGTGAGCGCGAAAGCAGTTTTTAGGGACATGACTTGAATGAACAATGTCATTTCTAATAAGAATTGTCAAAATGTGTTATTGAATGGAAGCTTTTCAGTGACACATGAGTTGATTAGCTTACTTATGGTCAGGCAAATTTATGATTTTTCCTCATTGTACTTTAAAAATATTTTCTGTTCCAGTTCTTATAGGACTTGTCATGAAGTGCACTATTGAGTGGAAGCATTTGATTATCTGATTTATGGACCTGGAAATTTCTATTTTCATCAGTATTTAATTCCAAAATCAATGCATTAAATCCATGAATCCATATAGCAGTGATTCACAAATGGTTTGTTGTGACACATTGGTATGTTGCTACTGTACGCTTGGTGTGTCATGTAAAATTAATTACTTGCATTTAACAATTAATCAACCAACTTAATAATTTTAATTTGAGTATAAAAATGGTGGTCAAGCAATATTTTAAGTTCAACTAATAAAGTATCTAGTTTTAAAGAAAAATGGTCCATGTGAAAAGGTCAAATCTCTGTAGATAATCATTTAAAAAATTAGAAAAAAGAAGTACATACTACTTTCCTTCGCTTGGTATAAAATATTATGACGAGGTTCAAACTCGTTCATAAATGATAACTTGTAGACAACTGATTTGTCTTTGCTAGAAGAACAATTACTGGATTAAAGGGAATGACTTCTATCAGTTGAAGAGGAACTGAGAGTGCCGTTTCTACTACTCGCCCATAAATAAAAAAATTGTGTTAACCAACATCAATCTCAAATTTCACATTAAATAATAAAACAAAGATTTTGTTTTCATTTACTATTTTATTATTTGTTAAGAATTTTGAATTATTTTGTATTGCTTTATTTTAATCGAGTAGTGTGTCCATATGAAAAAAAAAGGGGGTTTGGAACCACTGCCATAAAGCAATAGTGTTTTAAATAGAGATAATTATGTTTCTGTAGAAATTGTGAGCAAATCCAGAATTTTTTTTGATCATAAGACTTGCTATACAATTTTTAGATTGTAATATAGACATATGTAGGAGGAGTTAATTGTTTGACCCAGCAGAACACACAACAGCTGCTTCAGTTTTCTTTTAAATTACAGCTGCAAATCAAGTTGTTTTTTAACTCATATTTGTAACTCATTTCCACACATTACTGAGTATGGTACATTAGAATGAAGTAGAGCAATCAATCCTTCTTTCACATTCCCTGATTCCAAGATAAAGTTTTTCATTTTATACATTTCTGAATTATAGCTCAATCTTGTGATCATGATTACAGTAGAAGAAATGGCGTTGAAAAAAAAATCTTCAAGTCTGAAATGCAGAACATAAATGTATACAATGCCAACCCTTATGCTATTAAAAAAAAAAAAAA
>PXIH01S0000030.1:4713-16408 GCA_003024985.2 Euperipatoides rowelli
GCTCGTTCCTTGAAAAAGGAACTAATCCAAGGAACTCGTTCCTTTGGATTTCTTTGGATTTCGTTCCTACTCAACACTGCATGGAACTAAGGTCTGATTAACAATTTACAGCTATTACAGCACACCTCTATAGAACTTATCAAATCACATCAAGGAATTGATCCAGACATTACTAGGCTAAAGCAAGTGTATAGAAATTATGATATTGATGATGGTGATTTCTACATAGATGACAATGATATTTGGTTAAAAAATATTAAAACAGTAAATGAGCAGGAAATTATCATGTTCTTGTCCTTAGTTCCTCTCATCATCTTCATGTATCAAAATAGAGCTAACTCTGCACACTTTGGCATTCATAATGTTTTATGGAAAGTAAAATTATATTTTACTTTGAAGGGGATGACCAAAGATATTTTAAATTATATCAAAACTTGTTAGAGTTGCCAGTGCAGGAAACATCACAAAAAATATTGTTTTCAATCTCCATCTCCTCCTTAATTTACTTTCACAAAGATCTTTCTAAAGGAACAGATGTACAGGAAACAAATACATCTTGTTATTTGTTGATTTGTTCACTAGGATCCTATTGCAGTACCAGCAAGATATAGAGGCAGCAACAGTTGCTAGCGCATTATATTGACAATGTTTACTTGACTTTCAGAAGGAGGAAGCCAATTCATATTATATGACAGGAAGATTCTTAATGGGAAAAACTTTAAAGCCCTATGCAAATTTATAGGTATTAAACATTCGATCATCATTTCTTTCCACCCACAATCAAATGGATCAGTGAAAGACTAAATATGATTATTATTATTATAATTATTCTTTCTCAACTGTGTGATTATGCATATGAAGCATGGGAATAATTGTTGCAGCTCACACTGATGGAAATTCAGAGGATTGTACATAAAAGCACTAGGGAATCTTCCCACTTTTTGCTTTTTGGTACATACTTTATTGAATGTCCAATTCAGCTGAGTTTGAGCAGACCGTATCAGAACATATTGAAGCTCTTATTGAAAATCTAAACATTGTTAGGGAAAAGGTTGAAAAAAACTTATTACAGTATTTGAACAATATTGTAAGTACAAAAATAAAGGTAGACTACTGCCTGTTTACAGTATATGCCAACAAGTAGTAGTATTTGATTCTGCCACACAGGTGTGCAAAAATAGAAAGCTTCCAAGAAATACAAGGTCAATATAGAATAACAGAGTTATGTGAAATAGTAAATGTTAAAGGTGTTATTGTAAAGAACCCAAATGATAGTCAAACTCAGCAGAAATGGTTTGTGTCAGTATAACTTTAAAGTTTGACTTTGAATGTATTTTTTAAAGGCCAAAAAATGCACTAATTTTTTCATAAACTTAAAAAATTAACAATAAATAGAGTATAGCCTATATGTTTTTTTTTGGGTGATACTGACACTTTAATGTATTGATTTTTTTTTTTATGATTATTAGAAATATTAAAAGAAGAGTTACCAAAAACCTGCCCAATTTGTGAAATACAGTGTAAATGTGGTTATTCAATAGGAAAAGAGTGTTCAAACTGTATGTGTCATCCTTGTGCATTAAAAGGTCATTTATAATATTTTTTATTTTATTACTGTAATGCCTTTCATATAAAATTAAACAATAAATTTCATTTCAAATCTTTTTTTTTTAATTTTTTAATAGCTACATTAAAATTTTGTGAAAAGTACTTCAACAATGATGTAATTAACAAGTAATAAGAATTTTTAAGACAATATAAGTAATAATAATTAAAATAATTGATTATATTATGTCTTTTTAATAATAATAATTAAATTTGTCAATGTATTATTTTTGCTAATTATAAGTGAAAGTGCTTATAATTCAACATTAATATTTTTATGATGAGAATTTAGTTAATTTTAGTAGACCTAAGGAATATAATAATGTCATGATTATAATTTTACAGAACATGAACCACTTGTATGTCCGAAATGTGAAAATAAATGCAAATGTGGTTACTCTAATAAAAGATACTGTTCACCATGTAGATGTCATCATTGCCCAAGTAAAGGTAAGATATTAAAAAAAATTAGTTAAATTTAAGTTTATAGTCTAGAAACTTAAAGTAACCAGCCTTGTCCCAAATGAGAAAAAAAGTGTGTGTTAACCTCAAGTTAAAATAAAAATTTCTTGTACATGCCCAGTAGTGGTGTGTCCAGGTTTAATTGTATCATATATTTCCGAAAATTTGGTACAGATTGGTCCAAGGGGTTAGGAATGTGTAGAATGTAAAAATGTTTGTGTTAACCCTAACTTCTTAGTGGAATTGTCCATGCATGCACAGCAGTGGTATGCCCAGATTTAATAGTAACCGATATTTTGCACTGGGTTCTAGAGAGTAACTATGCCAAATTTGATCCAGATGATGCAAGGGTTTAGGAGTGTATAGATAAAATACATTTATGCTTATAATATGTCAGAATGGTGTTTGGTCAGGGCCACCTTTTCTTAAAAAAAAAAATAATTAGTTACATGTTTGACTAGACACAGCTAACTCAGTTTAGGGGTGCTGTACAAATCAGTAAAAAAAAAGAAAATAAACCACTGTGAATAATACTCGTATTTGAGACCAAAAAAATTGAAATCAGAAGATCCACATTTGAAATCATTAGGCCAAAACCATTTAATTGATAATTTCCACAATAAAATTCATAAGATATTTGTTTATTTTCATATTAAGTTTTAAATTCAATCTGACTCTTTTTATAATACTTTTTATACTATTTAAATTACCTCTTGTTATTTGAAGCATGACATCATGAAATAATAAACTTTAAGATCAACTCTGAGAAGAATGGATAATTGGTGAGAAGAAAAAAATGACTTCAACAGTTCTCTAGAACTTGAAGATTAGAAGTTGAAGATAAACAGAAGAAAAATTCCAAAGTGTGTACATTTTTATCCAGCTGCTAGTTGTAGCAGAAGAAAAAAACAATATCTTATTTTAATCATAAAGGCAGCCAAACATTTAATAATCTTGAAAAAATTAAAAACATTGAACAGTGACATCAAATTGAAGAACTTCTCTTATAATTCATTCCATTATGAGCAGTAAATAGTTTTTGATCTAGTAGAAATATCACCGCTTAAATTGCATGGATTAGGTTAAAGCCTAATTTTTAAAGCGATGGATGGAATGGAGAAGGTTTCCTTTGCAATAAAAATTAAGTTTTCTTGGTTAAGTAAAACCAAAGTTAAAAGGGAATATTCATAGGCCCTCAAATAAGACAACTGATGAATGATGATAATTTTGAAGGTTATTTTTGCAAGGTGAAAAAAAAACAGCTTGGAAGTCATTTAAGGATGTGACAAAAACTTTTTAGGAAACCAAAAGGCAGAAATTTATCAGGATGTTGTAAGTAATCTTCTCAAAAATTACAAGAATACAGTCTTTGGATTCACACTTGGACTTTTTCCACCCGAAAAATCTACTATCTACTATGGAGAAGCATTATCAAGGCACTTGGAGTCAAAATATGTTGGACACAGAATAGTGATATTCCAGATACTAAATACAGATGAAAATCAAATACTGTTATATTTTCAATATAGTAACATTTTTTTTTTTTTTTTTGCAAACTTTATCCTATTGTAATTAAAGGCAAAAATATGTTTTTATTGAGGGATGGAGAAAAATGGTTTGCATATTTAAAATCTGTATGAATTAAGAAAAACATAAATGTTGTTATGCAATAATTTATTTTTTGTCCAGGGTAATTTATAGTGATCTAATCTTGCAAGGACTACATAATAGATATTTTTTGTCCTGAGTTGTGTTATTAAAGCAGGCCTAATTATCTAAGGCTTCACAAATTCAAAATCCATATCTATAATAACAATAATAATGATAATGATAATCTTCATACCAATCATTCCCAAGTTCAACTATAACAATATTTTTTTGTAGCATCCATTTAAACAAATACTTTAATGTTTTTGAAAAGTATTCTGCACTTAACCTTATAAATTTGCAATTATATTTTAATAGAAAAGAAGTTTTCTTTCTGTTGGATATGTGAAAACGAATGCAAATGTGGTTATTCCAATATAAAGAATTGTTTACCATGTAGATGTCACTCTTGTCCATTTGAGGGTAAGAAGTATGAATATTAAATTGTTTAGACTAATAAGTATTAACTATTTCAAAATTAAATGAAGTTTTCAAACACTCTTGTCTATTTTAATGAGATGAGTATTGCACTAAATTACTTTAACTAACCCGATACCAATGAAAATACATGTTCACTTCAATTTTATTATTATAACTTTTAAAACAAGAAAAAAAATTACCATTAAAATAACTAAAATTAGCTAAAATCTTATTTTTTTTTATTAATTACTACTGCCAATGGCTTTTATCCATGAAAATAATATTGCCTTAACTATCCATTTGGTGGAGCTGAATGCTAAAACATTTCTAAAGCACACATCTTATTTTAGTGCCTTAAATTGCACAATTTTTGTTCAAATTTTAATCTGAACATTTTAAAGCCTGAATTTCCAAAAGTTTTAAAAGACATTTTTTTTTTTAAATAAAAATTATGTTTCTCCCTCCAGGAAAACGATGGAATATTTTATTCTTAAAAAAATAATTATGTTTGCCCCTCCGATCATAATTTTTATTTACATAATCGTATGTTACATTTTTTATGTTTACTAGATACATAATTTCGTCTTTCTTCTTGATAAATTCTTGATTATAAATTTGCAAATATTCTATTGTTTTGGTTCTTGCAATGATTGGCATTTCCCATCTGCAATCATTTGTTTCAGTCTTAACTATAAGGATTGTTCACAGAAATAACTTTAATGAATCGTTCTGTATACAGAAAATCTCTCCAAAGCATTTGACCATGGGAAAATTGCATGTACTGATCCCTCTGGTGATTAAAATGCCTCCCCAGACTATAGGACAAGGAGTTTGATAGCTTTGCTCATTATCTCAAGACCACCATTGCTTCACTTAAGAGATTTTGCTCCATCAAAATATTCCATCCTGTCCAAATACTCTTTAAAATTAGCTGTACTGTAAATATATTCTCTAGAATTATAACATTTATTACTTTTTCACTTAAACAAAGACTTGTACCCTATATGTGCATTCATATATGAATGGCGTTTTAAATAATAGATCATTGCATGTAACTATCATTAGGAATTAAGAAGTCCACCAATAAAAAAATACATTGGTTGCATATAGCATAAGCTTATTTTGTATTTCCCAGAAGAAAAAAATAGTTTTAATGTTTCAAATTCATTTCTTATATTTAATAAAAGATTCCTTATACTATTAACATCAGCTAACCCTTCATCTTCAAAAAATGCCATAGTTGTGGAGATTATTTGATGGAATCATTTGATCTTAAAAAGCTCCTTTATGCCTAATGATGGAGATGTTTAGAGTTGTTCTTCATAAGTACTTCATAAGATTTTTTGGATTAAGTTGCATGAATATTTTACAACAGGGACAGGTAACAGTGCAAAATATACTTGAACCTCAATAAGTGGATATTTATCAAGGATGGATACTAGACTTAGGCCCACCCTATAACCAACAACGATCTATTTTTCTTGTCTATCAGTTATGGATACAGCCTATTCTGAGAAATTAATTGGATTTAAATATTTTTCTTTGAGTGTTTGGCTAATTCCTTTTCAATTGTCCCTTTGAGAAGTTTGTATACCTTTAAATAATATGCATAGTTTAAGTGGAGCAAAACAGCTCATAGAGATTCAATTAGTTCCAATTATTATATGAATGATTATTAACATGTAGAATATCTGTCAATTAATCAGATTATATTTTCAATGCATAGAACTATAATCTACATAGTAGTGAATATGGATTTCTGGAAACTAAATGGTTTCATACTTTGAAATTTATTGTACATATTTATTTTTTCCTGGTATTTCTAACTATACTTTTAAAGTGTATATTCAAAGTTATTTTCAACATTTTCAATTTAGTTTTATTTTGTCAAAAAAATGTATGTTTAATTCGTCAAATTTTCTTATTTCATTTAAAAACGTGTTAAAATCTAAATTTTATAAATGTTAGAGAAGAACAACACGTCATCCATTACATCATCTTAAATATAAATCAAAGCAAACACCTGCTATTTCCTTTGAATTATATTTAAGATGGTGCCATCTATTACATCATCATAACAGACATTAAAGCAAACACCAGCTGTTTTCTTTGATTTCTGTTTAAGATTATGTAATAGATGACATGGTCATTCTTCGTGGTCATTGTGGTCATTATTCGCTTCATTGTATAAAACTTAGATTTCAAATAAAATGTGATGAATTAAACATACATTTTTTAGTAAAATACAACAAAATTGACAAATTTGAAGATAACATTGATAATTCATTAATCAATATATTTTAATATCATTTGTTTTTATAATGTTGAAAATTCTGTAAAAAATTATTGATAATTTCACCATTAAGCATAGAAATACCTTGACTGATTGATGATTTTATTTGGATTGCATCGGAACTGTTGCATTGGTGACTAATGAGTGGTTGGAACTTCTCTGATCTCCATCACATTGGCGCAGTGGGACTGGCTGCGTCATTTCCGTCAGTCATTTCCCGTGTTCTTGGTGTAAGTGCGAGGTAACGAACCTGCCAGGTTCGCTGCTCGCTGTTCGACCTCAATATTCAGAAGTCTTTCTTTCCTAAAGACTATGATGTTGGGGTGGATTACAGTCTAGTATAACTCTAATAGGATTTTTCTATAAATAATTGGAAGGATTTAACATGTTGAAGAACATTGGAACGAAACAGAAAATACCTAACACTGTTGTATCCAGTCACAACACTTGTAAATATTGTATATTGTATATATACTGTATATTATTATGTAAATAAAGTACTCGCTTCTCCCAAGTGGGGAGGAGCAGCAATATATTTTTAAAAAATATATTATTACAGGAATGTCAAAGTATTTCAGTTACATGTTGGTAATTTTACAGCCACATAAAGCTTCATAAGAACACTATCTGTATATTTGAATGTTATTGGTAGTTTTTTTTTTATGAAAATTTATCATATAAAAAATACTTTAAATTAAATATGTTTTTTTTTTTTTTAATATTAAACTCTAGGTTAGCATGTTATAATAAAGTTAGGGAAAATATTGGTTATGCCCTTAAACCTAGGCTTATGAATTTTATTTTTAAAATATATTTGGTTGTAAACGATTTTTTTTAAATATGTTCACCCTAGGATGAAACGGTATTTTTTTATTTACAATATGTAAATAATAAAGTTGTGTTAGATCAGAGATTGTCAGATTGGTGTTTGCTGATCATACTGATTATCTGATAAATAGGATTAGGTCTAAATTTCCAATTATAAAAATGAATTTTAGATTTATTAAAAACATTTGTTTTTATTTTCAATTATTACCTTAAACCATTGTTACACTATTGTTACCCATCAATTTGGTATGAAATTAAGAGAGGGGTTTTAAAACTTGAGAAATGTTTTAGAAGTCTGACAAAACGAATTCGGTTTAAATAATGTGTTATATATACCATAAAAGATTTAGTATGATTGGTTTAATGACTCCTATACAGAATATGACTAGGAATGATGGTTGATGTAGCCTATGTTTAGATAGATTATTATTAACTCAAATATATCTGGTATATTTGATTTGTCTGATACAGGTTCTACCAGAGGACATTCACACAAATTAAAAACCAATTATAGAAGAACAAAAAAGTATGCCAGTTCAGTTAGGAATTCACAAATTGATTTGTGGAATAAAACCCTGCAATAACTTTATCTGTAAGAGGCTATATGCCATTTATTTAGTCAATAAACTAAACTAAATAACTATTATATTGTCCCAGGTTTTATTCTTTTAAGAAATTGCTAGGTAAATTTTGACTGATTGTCCTACATTTGTAAATATGGTTTACTTAACATAACTATAACTTTGTTAATTTTGTTATTGTGTCTTGTTAATATGTTTTGTTTTGTTACAGAGCTATATTAAGGTATAAATAAATAACTAAATAGATGTTAGAATATTCAAGTTACAATATTCCAACTGGAATCCTAATCGCTAATGGAGCTATTCCTCATACTTGTTCCACGCTTGTTCGGTAAGGTCAGAACAAATCCATTTTTGCTGGATCAAGTCGAACTTTAGATGGAAAATATATAGAAAAATCCAAAGAAAAATCCCCATTAGTAGCCAACTAATGGCGAAAGAAATTTTTCCATTTTCCAGCAGTATATAGTTCAGTCAGCCAACAGTCTAGACCACTGAACTAACTGGAGCTGTACAGTTGTAATATGATTTATTTGTTAATCAATATAAATTTAAAATTCAATAATGTTTTGTGATTTTGATGAAACAATAACTGTTTCAATTAATAAAAACTAACTAATTATTGATTATTGATCATTTATTGTTTAAATATGGAAATTTATTAACAGCTCAGAGAATTTTTTTTTTCAACTTACAAAGATTGGTAAAGATTTTTTTTTTTTTTTTTTGTTATTTTTGTTATTCTTAATTTAGAAATTGAAAATACAGTGTATATCTCTTTCAAGAAATTAATTATGAAACTGCTTATAACTAATTACTGGTATTTTATTTTGGTATTGAAAGAATATTTTTATTTTAATATAGGACTGCGGGCCTAATCGAGCGATCGTGCCAGAGGACCTAGTCAGTCCTTGGTTCGAATCCGGCAAAAGCAAAAACTGACGGATTTAAAAAAAAAAAGTTTTTATTTTAATATTAAATACTTAATGTTTGACAACTTAAGTGCCAAATGGTTAATACTAAAGCTTAAAATATATGATTTTTAAACATATTGTCTTGTACAGAAGGAAAAGTTTATTTATTGTTTGTTTGTTTTTTCTTTTGTTTTACATAATTGAATAAATTATGTTTTAAAAAGTAAAACCCGTTATAAAAATAAAAAAAAAGATAGCATAGGTGGATTTAAATAGATGCATGTACAATATTATACATTACTCTAAAGACATATACAATGTTTACAAAAGTGCATTGTATAGTTTTAGCAATGATTTAATAAATAAAACTAGGTTTGATGTCATAAATTGAAATTTAATAAATTTAATGAATTAATTTTTTATTTTGTTAAACATTGTAGAAAAATGTCTGCCATTTACAGTTTTTTTTCCAATAGATCAAACATGTAACAATGTCACTCCCATCTAGGTATGCCATTAAGTACAAGTTTAAAATATTAAATATAAATATCTAACAATTAATATTTCTTCTTTTTTTATTATTATTATTATTTTCTATATAGAAAAAGCAAAAACTGATGTTTCTAAAGTTTGTCCTGTTTGTGAATCGCAATGTAAATGTGGTTATTCAGCAGGAAAAGATTGTTCAGAATGCATTTGTCATGCTTGTCCATCCATTGGTAAGTGATAGTTTGCCCTGGCAGAAAATTGCTTGGTTTTCTGCGACAAGCTTTTTAAATCCAAAATCTTTCTGATGATAGGGGGAGGGGAGTAATATTGAAAATTTAAAAAGATTATCTTAACATGAATCCATTTGAGGCATGTGTGTGTGTGTGTGTATGTGTGTGTGTGTGTATGTGTGTGTGTGTGTGGTGAATGTTAATGATTTTTTCTGTTAAGAACTTTGCTCAGGATCTATGTCATAGGACTCATATATAGTTCATTTATACTGTATTTGTATGATGTAATGAAAAATATAATTCAAATCAGATCAATTAGTGCAGCTGAGTATTTTTGCAGAATTGTGCATTTTTTTGACAAAGTGTATGAAATGTTTACCATAGCTAGTATATAACATAATAATATTTAGATGTGGAAGGAAATTTTATTTGACCTCTGCTGCTAGCTAGAGGTTGTTGTTGTTGTAGGGGCACTTTGACAAAAATTAAAAAATATACAGTCAAAAAAATGCTCTAATTCGATAGTGCATCATTCTGCTCAGGTCTATGACTTCATATACTACCCAGAATTAATTCCTGAACACATTCCCATTTAAAAATTAAAAAAAAATGTTGGCCGTCATCTTGGACGCCATCTTGAATTTTTCAAAAATACCCAAAATGTATCAGAAATCATCCCAAAGCATTCTGGGTACTAGGATACAATGATTTCTGAAGTTTCCCTTCGGCAAATTCAGAAATGATGTCAAAATCTAAATATGCTAATTATGGGTCCCCCAGACCCCAAACATCTGGAATCTGACTTCCCTCCACATCAAATTTTAAATATAACGGTTCGTACTATCTATTTTAGAAATTTCATACTTTTATCATGAAGTGCACAATTGTTCTGGTTAATAGCTGTACTAAATAATTTATTAAAGTTGAAGCTTTAAAGTTTTATAATTATGACTTAGTCTATTTAAAAAGTAATTCCTAGAAATCAAGGATAATGATTCAAGTGGGAAATGATTGTAAACTAATATACTGTATGAATTTTTTTGTTGCATTAGGGTCTATTTACTTTCTGTATAATTTTAGCTTGTATTGTTTAATTTTGTAAACTCTGGATTTCTTGTAATTAAACTAGAACAATAATTATGTTTATCTAGGTCCGCTTGGCAGAAAAAAAAAAATTGGTAGCTTGTGATAATTATTTTGCAAAACTATTTTGGAAATTGTTTTAAACTTTATATTCAATAGAAATTGAGAAAGAACAACCAGCATTTGAATATACCGTATTTATTTCTATATAATATTTTTAAATAAATTTTATATTCATAATGCTAAAATAATATATATTACTATAATATGTTAATTAAGCAAAACTTCCAAGACTTTTAATGCAATGTTTTAGTTTTGAGTGAACAAATAGTACACTTGACCACACCCCAATCACATGACTGCCAGCAAGTAGTCAATCATTCTCTTAATGAAGAACTACTGAAGCAACGTCCTCAATATAAAGTTTGACAAATTTAATCCAATGTGCTTTAATTTCATAACTATGAGTAAGTCTACGAACTTGTGGTCAGATTCCATTATCTGCCCACCAATATGGCTGACAGTAGTAAGTTGAAATTATCTAGATCAGGGTTCAGCAAAAGATTATTTCAACTCAAGTTTATCCAAGGGTTTAGATTAGGACTGTAAAGAAAATACTAATTTACATGCTACTACGTTTTAGTTGTTGCAGACTCCTAAGTTAATTATGGTGGTGGGCAGATAACGGAACCTGACTGAACTTGTTTTTATTCCAAACTCAAGAAAACCTTTTATTTCAATGCTGTTGTTTTCATATCGTTGATAAAGACAAAAGTACCTAAAAAACTGGAAGTTATAAGTCCCATTTAACCGCGTTTTTAACATCTGGGCATCTATTTTCATCAATATGGAAGGCTAACAAAATTGTGTCAAAATTGTCGAAATCGATCAAAAAAATATTATTTCACCTCTAGATTATCATAGGGTTGGGGAATAGTGGCTTTAATACAAAGTAGGAGTTAGGGTTCAGGGTTGCGGTAACTAAATTTTAAAATAATTCTGCTATCCATATGGTAAATTGGGACTAAGAGCTCATTTCCAAACTCTGCATTTCCAAAATCTTTCTGCAAGGGACCATTCACTTTCTGCGACAAGTTGACACGGGCAGTTATTTATATACATAATAAAAATAATATTATGATT
>PXIH01S0000030.1:91471-101744 GCA_003024985.2 Euperipatoides rowelli
CATATATTTTTCTCTCCAAATATAATGCTTATTAAGTTCATTTTAATAAACAATAATTCCTTTAACTGAACATTAGAGGTTTTAAAATCATTTATAGCAGTGATAATAAATGTAATTATTTCTTTAAAAAAATATTTGAATCCTTCTGTAATGTGCCTGTACACTGGTTCATTGTTGTGGTTAAAGTTGGGGTGCATTTTGTTACAAATGTTTTTACTTTGATTTAGCCTATTATTTTTGTTATAATGGCCAAAAGCAAACTGATGTTGCATTCATATCCTTGAAGAATAAAAATATGATCAATGCAAGTGCTGACAAATCAAAGTTTCAACAAAATAAAAGATTCAATGAAAGAGTGGTTATTGGCTAATATTTGATGGAATTGAAAAAGAAATTGCTTATTGTGAGAAAGAGATTTTGCTATTTTGTTATTTTGCTATTTTGTTAATAATATCAAACATGATGTGTTTGATATTATTAACAAAATAGAAGGTAAATATTATCATAAATGTTTTATGAGATTTACTGATATTCAGACAATACAGAGCAGCAAAAAATGTGTGTCAAAACGAATGTGATTCATTTCAACTTTCAGGAAAACATCTTAGGACAGTTACACATGTTAATGCTACACAAAATAATAATGGTCTGTTTCTTGACAACTGTGTTATTTGTAAATAAGAACAGTACCTTCAAATAAAAGAAAAAGAGAAAACTTTTAATGCCAGTAATGATTTAGTAGTCAGTGCAATGAAAAAAGTGTGACTAAGATATTTTTATTGCAGATAAGAGGTGTTGATTGTATTGCTAAAGAGCTTACATATCATCATACTGTTATAAACAATATACTAGACCAAATATATATTTCCTCTGTGAACGAATTTGAAAATCACCCTTATGTTGAAGCAACCCCTCCCCCAAATGTGGCTGTTCCCAGGGCCAGGGAGGGGGGGGGCCATGTATGAACAAACTCCATAAGAAATTACATAGTTCTAACTATGATTGTTGTGGAGGGGAGGGGGCAGAGGCCTGGACAACATGCTCCATAGGGTTGTAAAGGTAAACAATGGACTCATAGTCAATACAATTAAAAAAAAGCTTATCAAATCAAACAACAAAGGTTACCGTAACAAAAAGGGTTATGTTTAAGATTAAGAGGCCTTATCTAGATTTCCAGTCCTGGGGCTCTGATTCGGATGTGTGGGCCCTGTGTGGAAGTAAACAAAGTTTTTTTTTGTGATGAAATCATAACTACAAAAATAATTAAAATAACGCTATTTTTCCATTGAATAGATTAATTATCAAAGTATTTTGAAAATATTATGTAATGTGTTTTCCCATCTGAAATAAATGGTTGCAATTTTACTCACCATCAGTTAAAAAGATACATTACCAACTTGTGTTTTCAAAACCAAGACAATGCAATGTCTCAGAATTAGTTTTGTATTTTTCTGCCAGAATAGTGCTCAGACCCTATATTGTTAAAGAAAGTCATATCAACTCATCAAGAAATGATGAAAGTGATGGAACTTGCAGACTTTGAGGAAATTTCTACATATTTGTCAGAAGATCCTGATTTCAAGATCATGCAAAACCTATCCCGATATGGACTTTTTTATTATTTTAGAATTACAAGATTTACCACCACTAGATTGTGAATAGACCTCAACAGAAAATAATTTAAAGAAAGAAGATGCATTTGAAATAATACCTTATCAGCTTTTTAATATTGTTGCATGGTGCACAGGGAACAACAGATGAAGTAGAATTGACTAAAATAGTGCTGATTACAGATATACTGTAATCAGCACAATTTTGCTCAAGGATGGAAGACTAACCCAATACATTATGCACTTAATATGTCATTACACATAACTGGTTCATCAAAAGTTGTTGATATTCTCACCAATCTTGGACATTTTTTATCCTATTCCTCTATTTTAGAGTTTGACACTGTTTATACAGTAATGCAATTACAAGCAGTTAATAGTTTACCAATCTGACTAAAACAAGAAATGTTTAGACTATAATGTGGGATCATTTTTATTTTAATGTGGAAACTTTGTCTGGACATGGCACCACTCAAAGCACAATGAGATGATTATTCAATGGAAGAATGAAGAGTCCTGTACTAAAGGGCCTACATAAACTGGAAAAATCACGAAAGAGAACTATAGAAGTATAATTTATCATAATTCATTTCAATTTTGTTGTTCCTTGAGTTGGTAAACGAAAACATTTTTAGAGTGTTTTTTTTTTTTCAGCATTTGTCCCATGGGTTTAAGAGGAGTGGAAGTATTTAACTGCCTAAGCTAATCCGATAATCTTATGTAATCTAATCAAAAATCCCTCTTTCCTAACTATGCATTTGAAAACTGCAAGTGATAAGATAATATAATGCTGCTTTTTAGTAAATATAGCCCCCTCTCTCTCTCTTTCTCTCTCTCTCTTTCTCTTTGTCTCTTTCTCTCTCTCTCTTTCTCTCTCTTTCTCTCTCTTTCTCTCTTTTGCTCTTTCTCTCTCTATTTCTCTCCCTTTCTCTCTCTATTTCTTTCTCTCTTTCTCTCTCTTTATTTCTCTTTCTCTCTCTCTATTTCTCTTTCTCTCTCTTTCTCTTTCTCTCTCTTTCTCTCTTTCTCACTATTTCTCTTTCTTTCTATATATATTTCTCTTTCTTTCTTTCTCTCTTTCTCTCTCTTTCTTTCTCTCTCTCTCTCTTTCTTTCTCTCTCTCTTTCTTTCTCTCTCTCTCTCTTTCTTTCTCTCTCTCTTTCTTTCTCTTTCTTTCTCTTTCTCTCTCTTTCTCTCTCTCTTTCTCTCTCTTTCTCTTTCTTCCTCTCTTTCTTTTTCTCTTTCTCTCTCTCTTTCCTTCTCTCTTTCTCTATTTATCTCTTTCTCTCTCTTTCTCTTTCTCTCTCTCTTTCTCTCTCTTTCTCTTTCTCTCTCTTTCTCTCTCTNCTCTTTCTCTCTCTTTCTCTTTCTTCCTCTCTTTCTTTTTCTCTTTCTCTCTCTCTTTCCTTCTCTCTTTCTCTATTTATCTCTTTCTCTCTCTTTCTCTTTCTCTCTCTCTTTCTCTCTCTTTCTCTTTCTCTCTCTTTCTCTCTCTTGCTATTTCTCTCTCTTTCTCTCTCTCTTTCTCTCTCTTTCCCTATCTTTCTCCCTCTTTCTCTCTCTCTTTCTCTCTCTTTCTCTCTCTTTATCTTTCTTTCTTACTCTTTCTCTCTTTCTGTCTCTTTTTCTCTTTCTCTTTTTCTCACTTTTTTTCATGCTTTAAATTTTCAGTTTTGCATTACACTAAACTGAAAATTTAAAGCATGAAAAAATTATATGTTATACAATTTATTTTGTTAATTTATCATTTGCAACCATTTCAAAAAGTTGAATTTGAGTTTCAGAACAATTACAATTTAACATCACTAATGTGACTGTTCCAGTTGAGTCTCTAAAGTTCCAGTTGAGTCTGCAAAATTATTCAAGTCATGAGACCATAATTTGATTCTTATAATTTCCTCTTTCTCCATTTTATTAAATTTACAAAAAAAAAAAAACTTTCTTATGAAGATGGAACTTTATTTACATTTAAAAAAACAATTTAAAAAAGAACTGCATAATATGATTTAAGAAACTATAGCCACCTACAAGAATATGGAAACTATTAAAAAGTGTAATCCATAAATTTACCAATAGTGGCTAATGTAATTAAGGCTAATTACCATAATGTTAAAATTGTTCAAATCTCAATGCATTACACTAAACTGAAAATTTAAAGCATGAAAAAATTATATGTTATACAATTTATTTTGTTAATTTATCATTTTCAACCATTTCAAAAAGTTGAATTATAGAAGGTATCATATTCTAAAGCCTTTTACTTCAAAAAGCATTACACATCAAGTAATAAAGCATTTTATAAATAGCCCTGATATTTAATAAAGGTATTGATATTTTAATGATAATTGACACATCCGTGAGGAGATGGTCTGAGTTCTTTGCAGGATTTACAATAAGATAGGGAACAGTCAGCAGCTAGATTTTGCTAGATCTCCTTTGGCCATGCACTTGAAACAAACTGCATTTCTTCCTTAATATTTACAAAAATTAATACCGTTAGTTTATGCACAAACAACACTAACCATTATGTTGTCAAAGTTTATATTTTACTTTTAAATTAACTTTAATTGGTGATTACAATCATTCCTTCTTCCACCATTAATTAAATTGCACTACAGCTATTGTTCTTTAAAATTATTTATAATATGCAATGTAATGTTCAGATTTTAAAATATTCGAGTAGTTGGAATTTAAAGCAGAAATCTTGATTAACAAGCCATCTACCTAGATGTGCAAGATTAAACAGCTGCCTATAGTTATCAAATATTTTGTAAATAGTATGAAAGTAGCATCTATATGAACTTATTAATGTGAGAATTATTTTATCAGTTATTATTACAAGTATTTATCAAAACATTAGATTCTATGAAATTTGTTGAAGCCATATTGGTCAATTGAAACTTGTTATTTCAGTATGTTGTATTAAATTTACAAGTTAGTAAATTAGAGCCATCCAATAATAATATTTCTGATACCACAAAGTTCCAAACAAGAGAATTAGTTATTGAAAATTTTATCAAATTTTCAACATTGGTAAGTGAACATTCACATGTGTTTCTACCAAGTTTAGGCTTAAATGAATGGCCTTAGAAAAATTTATAGACATTCTAGATGGTTTGCATATTCAATGGTCCAAATCAGTAACACATATTTATTAACTAAATTGAATTATTTTTATCACTATAACAAATTTAGAGCTAAATTTTTAAATTATCTTTATAGAATATGTAACAAAATACGTGAAAGACAAGCTTATTCTAATTTAAAAAAAAAAAAATAAGGCTTACCAGCATCAAAAGGAAGTTTAAGCCTTCATAGTTTATCATTACTGTCACAGTCACAAAGAGCCAACACTTATATCAACATTTTGGTAATTATTAATTCATTACTTCCATTCCCAGAAATAGAAACCTCTTCTACACCACCACCAATATCTAAAACAAATACTATAATTAATTTTATTTCTTATAAACCAAATATCAAAAGGTCAGGGAGAAATGATCAGTGACAAAATATTCATATCTAATATACTCACAAATTAACTTTGATGATAATAATGTAACTAATTTAGCAAACTTACTAAAGTCAATATCGCTTAGTCCAGAACTTTTTCACTAAAAATATACTGTTTGCAGAGTACACTATAAATACTGATACTAACTGTATTTCTGCACACATGACTGGAACTACTGAACATTTTTTCTTTTATTGTATTTATTATCAAAATTTCAGTCGAAGTTTAAGTAATTGAATGTAGGTATAAATATTACAAACATGGACCCCGTTAACGTTTTCATTGGTAACTCTAAGGCATAAACATATTTTCCATATGGAAAATCAGAAATCTCTATTTATTTCAAAATATAAAGATAATTCCAAATTAAGTATTTTATAAATAAAGTAAAAGAATTGTATAAACAAGATAAGTAAATCTAAAATATGAAGTAATAAATATTAAATGAGTCAATGAATAAAACACTTCTCTCTTCATGAATAATTTAGTTTAAGTAAGTTTAGTCCAGCAGCCAAACATGGTTCTTTTGATAAACCTTGAACTTTTGCTCCTACAATGGATGTTTGTAGAATCAGTAAGCAGATGTTATTCCTAATCAGATAATGAAGGGTACCCACTTGGTTCTCTTGAGCATTTTTCGTAATTGTTATGGTGTAAGGTACAAAAATGATAATGGGAAGACTAGACAAAATTATGATCAAATTTATAAATAACCATACAAACTTTACAGATTATTATAAGAATGACTTCAGTATTATTTTACAATTGAAAATTAGAAAATAAATCATACAATGTTCTTGAATTATCAACAATGCTTTATCAATGAATCAACAGTGTCATTTTCTTTATCCTCTTGGTCTTGCACATATTTTTTTTTTCATTGAAGCAGTAATTTCCACCTTCACAAGCACAGATTACAGAACAAGATAGTGCTGCTGAGGTACATGAACACTTAAATGACTTGCAGTTTTCACATGAACATCTGACTAATCTCAACAGGTACTCTGGTGCCTGTGATACATTATGTGGCAGCATTACTGGTAGCAGTGTCTTAGTTTGGGTATCTTGCATTAATCCTAACAACAGAGGATCTATTCTTGGTAGACTGGAGACATCATCATTTTACCAGATGCATTCTTGTAGGTGCACTCTCAGCGTGTTCAGATTAAATGCCTCTGATGTAGGTGGTAAGGACATAAGTTTAGGGTCAGAGAAATGTTAGCTGTGGCTGTTCTTGTTTTCCAAACCTTGCAATGGACATTGGTCATTGCTAATGCAGCTGTGTGTCCATAACAAGCTTCTATGAACAAGGTCGATTCATGGATGACATCATCTTTTGTGGCCCTAATGGTCCTAATTTGAGGGGTATGATGGCCTTGCAGCAGCAATTTCATTATTTTGCCTTTTCCAAAACCCCAACATTGAGCTATAGTATCACATCCGGAAATTGCATATACAGCTATTAAATAAGGTACAATATCTTTGTGTTTTTTGCACTGTTGCTTTAATGTAAATTGTCTTCTGGTCTTTGGAGGTCAGTAGCATTGCCACTGTGCTTGACATTTCATGTTTAAGGTAAAAAAAGCAGCAAGATAAGCACATTGGTATCATCTGGCATAACGGTTATGCTGTCATTAGCCATGCTTTTGCTTGTAATGGACACAAGCTGATGTATAATAATTACATCAGTCCCCTCCTGCATTGTCTGAAGATCTGTTCATTGTATCAAAAGACCATGGTTTATTTCTACCAGGTTGGGATCAAAACCTGTTATCACAAGCTTATGCTTGCAAACACTAAATTGGTGTCTACGCTCATGTATAGCTTGCACATTAAATCTATTACCTGGATTTTGTTGTTTCACACTAAGTACAACCTTTTGTGGAGGAAGTCACATTGTAGACACATCTGATATCTCTTACTTGCTTCTTTCCCCCTGGAAGACTGTGTGTTGCCTTTAATACTTTAGTCATTAGACCTGTCAAAAATTATGTATACATCCGACTCTCTCAACTTAGAAGTAACATATGCAGCTACCAAATCGACAAAATCTTGTACAGTTCCATTTATAGGCCAATGAATCACCCACAGAATGGCTGATCCATCAATAATATTGCTGGAATTTCCACTTGCAAATGTGTCTTCAGTGCAGTTTTGCCCTATACCACCCACATTTATCCATCATTGGTGAACATGGAAGTTGGAAAGGGTGTAAGCTCATACATCAGAACTTTGTCAATGTCATTCTCTGTGTGTGATGCTTGGTGTCATAAACCTTTGCTGATCCAACTTGAATATTTTTTGTGACTACCAATGTGCGAACCGGTTTTGGCAAAAAGGTGTTGAAATTTTGTAGCCATGAACGCTCATACTCATTCATCTTCCTTTCACCAATTTCCAATGCTTGGTCAACATTTGTATATGCAGTGACTATCCTGACACTCACTATTCGGATGATACAGTTCTTTGGATGATGGGATGGATCTAAAGAGGGTCAATGGATTCTTACATTTTTATTCTGATTTTCTCTCTATCCTTCGCATCTGCTGCAATCCTGGCCTTCATTTCTTCCTTATGTAGAAATGTGACAGACTTTTCACTGGTGGTCATATTAGTATGTCTTTAGTCAAATAACTGCATGTGTACAGACTCAAATCCCATGTCTTCATTGTATTTTGTTAAAGAGTGATTCCGATTATTCCATGTGGTCCCTTTCCATACCTCATAAAGGTTATTTCAATAAGCATGTCACTCCATATCCCATTCCAAATTCCTGGAGTATGACAGCTGACATGTTCTCCTTTCAGAAATGTTTGTAGAATTTCTTTGGCATGGCTTCTGTGGACCGGAGGTAGTATAGACCATAGCGGGCATAATTATGATGACCAGCCACAAATAAATAAGGCAATAACAGCTTTACAGCATGTAAATAGAGTGGCCAAACTGCCTGCCTCCCAGCCCTACAGTACATTAATATCAATAGGAGGGGCTTGATTAACATATCTACCCAGAATCATGTAGTTCTGCTTTGAAAGGCTTTTCCTTTAATGAGTCCATCAGATCATTTTCTCCATCAGCACTTTGCACAAATTCCTTCAATAACCCCTCCACTATTAGTCACAATGCTCTCACATTTTGTGGATATTTCTTGCCAGTTCCAAGTGAAACCTATTTAGTGATGTCCAGCATCTTGAATATGATATTAAATTACACTAAGCAAGTAAGGTATTCTTATAACTATTATAGAAATTAGTACTGTTATATGTTTAAATAATAAAAAGTTGAACTGTTAAATAAGTTAGTACTGTCATGTATGTTAAAATACTAAAAATTTGGTTGATTTGTACCGGCTGGCTGCCATATTGAATTAGTAAAATGCTCACGAGTACTGAGTTCAGTATAATATCTAATTACCAAATCAACAAAGAACCATTGTAGGACCAAAATTTCAAGGTTTTGACAGCAGCAGGGACTAGTTAATGTTAGTTTGAGAACATGTTTTATTCTATATGTGATAATATCAATTTATAGGTATTACACGTAATATAGTGTACTATTGTATAGCTTTAAAATATTTAATATTAATGTACTGGTTAATAATTTTTTAATAACCTTTAATAATTTATTAAAAAAAGCAGAAAAATCAGTTTTCGTCTTGATTTTTATTGCTTGTTCAGCCAGCAATGTACTAAGAAAAAGAAATAAGTGTTTTAAATCTTTTTAGATAAGAATGATAACAATTTCCATGTAGTCTCCCATATGTCATGAAACTGATTAATTCCAAACAGTTTATGTAAGAAAATCATCAAACTTTTGCCTATTTATAAAATGTCTATTTGTTTTTTTCTCTGGATTATTTTAGCACTGGTGTAATTTATCTAGAATTCTCAGCAATAATTTCATAATATTATTGATACTGCATTTATCAGTAAAACAATTAGAATTTATAGAGATTTAAATATTTGTATTTGTTTATGTCTAAAACAAGAAATAAATTTTAAGTTATACCATTTTTTATGCATTATTTAGATATAATGTCATAAGTGCAGCTTTAAAAACTTGAATTCATGTTTATTTTAAATTATAGCTTAATCGCTCTTCTAGAGCAAACTTTGCCATGAAATGCAACCACCAAACCACCTGGCTAATTTATGTAACTGTCATGTTTTGTGGAATTTCATTAACTTAATTTGTTATTTCAGAGATTACTTATGATGTCACCTGTTCAGAATGCGATGACATCTGTAATTGTGGATATGTTAAAAAGGGTTGTCGCTATGATTGTGTTTGCTTAAAATGTCCTGAAGAAGGTTAGTATTTGTGATAATTACTTTATTTTAAATATTATATCCTTGGAACTAGATTCCATTTTTAATTATTTTAATTCAATAGTATATGAAAGTATTTGTATATCATATATTGTTTAATTGGTTATTGGTAGAAGATTGAGAGGATTCAATGTCATCTGTTTCATATTAGTGTAATAATATTGAGATTAAACCATTCATTGATTTTCAGTGTACATTGTGAAATTAACAGCATAACAAAAAATGAATAAAGTAAGTAGAGTAAAAATTAGCAGGACATGTAACAAATGGTGGACTACAGAAATACTCAACTGGATTCTATGAAAAAAAATTTAACCATAAATAAGACACAAAATGAAATGAGTGAATGAAATAAAAAAAATGAATGTCAAAGAGCGGTGTGCTTTGAGGGACAACCATAAGCTTCCTAGACATATATTGTGGACCTGGTTCAAGGTCCATAGGTCTGACAAAAACTGCAAGATTCTTTCTTTTAAGAGAGATCCGGTACTATGGAGTTTTTCCTCCTAGGATAACAAGATTGGAATCTTTGACTAACACTTGGATTGACTGTTCTGAGAGGCTGAATGACAAAGATGGCTGCCTTACCTGAGAAGAGTCAAGAAACTTGTAAATAGATATAATAAATTGGAATTATATAAATTATGAAAAAATTTAAGTTGTCACCCTTGTTAGGGGAAAAAATATTTTTAAAAAATATATATTTGAAGTATCTGGGTGGAATCCAACTGCAGAAGATAGAAATTTATGGATTAATCTTGACATGGCCTATACCCAGAGAAGACAGATAAGTACTGCTGATACTGATAATTTTTTTTATA
>PXIH01S0000032.1:57149-71080 GCA_003024985.2 Euperipatoides rowelli
AAAATTTTGAACTTAGGAATAGTTTTATTACTTTTCATTGTTTCGTTATTGCGAAAACACAATGTCCCTAATTATGACATTTCTTCAATTGTTTGACTCACAACATTGCGGACATCTAATTTTCCTATAGCTTGAACATTTAAATTTTCGTTACAAACTGGCCTTTAAGATATAAAGAATGTTTAGGTTTATTATATTTCAGACAGAATATTAAATTGTGTGGCATATTTGTAGAGTAAATTCAATCTCCTAACTTCATATTTGGACTGAAGGACTGTGCAATCTTCACATAATTTATTTAAAAATGTAATGCAATTTAAATTAATTTTGAACATTTGAATTGTGTCCCCTCTATTCTTCTTGATCGTAGAGCAGGTTAAATATTTTAATAATTTTTAATCCATTCGGAAGAAAATCAAATGATTGATTTGGGGTATCTTATGCAACAGTCTATATTTTATTTTTTTATTAGGTGCATTTCTTAAATAAAGGTCAAATGTAACATATTTTTTAATTTTTTTTTATTATTATTGATTTTCAAACATTTTTTACTAAAAAAAATATCCACTAGAAAAAAAAAGTTATTTACAATTCAATTTTTAAAATAATTGACTTTAGCTGCTCCCCCTTAAAACAACATTGTCCACTTTACACACTAGGGGAGATATTTTGTGATTTCATAGACTAGAAATAAATACAGCTTGCTATACTTAACTATAGAATATTTGCTATCTTTGTCAGCTCAAAGCTGGAAATTTTATGGACTAATTGTTTAATTACTTGTAAAAATTCCTAATGAAATTCATTCTTTGTGCTATTACGGTCCAATTTTTTTTTTTTTTAATTAAAATGACCTTTAATACAAGTTGAAAATACCTCTATTCACATGTTAAATCATTACAAAGAAAACAGCTGTAGAGAGAATTTCGTCATCAAATTAATCTCAGAGCCCCCAAAAATGTGAAAGTTTCAATTTCTAATCTCAGACAGGATAGCAATAGTTTTAATTTTATCTTTAAATAACTTTTTTTTAATACATTTTACATTTTCCAGTGGAATTTTCTTTAGTAATTATCTTTGAAAATGAATAATAAAAAAAAAATTTAAAATCTGTTACATTTGACCTTTAAAGTTTTACTTAGGGGGAGCAAAAAAATTATTTTTAGGTGGATGGGCAAGTCTAGGGAGATGGAGTATCTAACTACTATAGCTTGTATGCTATAAACAGGTATGTAAAGCTTACTATACATTGTGTCTAAGGTAAAGAGATCATTTTATAGAAAGGTGCTGGCTCTACTGCATTTTTATTTCAATAAAATTAGTTTCCATCACCCCCTTTTTTTGGGGGAGGGGGAGGAAGGCAGGAATGAGATATCTACTATATAGAGAGTACTTTTCATTCTATAATTAGGTTTACTGTATATAAAGTTATACAGTTTATATATAGAGTATATAGAAAGATGCAGGAAATATTGCAATTCTTTAAGAAGAGGCAGAGAGACAAAACATTTAAAAAAAAAAATCATTTTATCTTATATTGAAATAAAATTTACATTTTTTATTAAAGTGTCAGTTATTTTGTTCTCCCTGTTTTGTTATTTTAAGAAATTTAGTAACATTTTAAGCATATTAATCTTGGTGGAAAAATAATTGGGAAAATGGATAATAAGTGTTCCTAAAACTAATTTATTACATTACAGTTTCAAATTCTTGAAGTTGCACAAATTATGAACATTTTGACAGAGTGAAATTATAAAATATATTAAACATTTATTAAAACACAAAACTGAAACTAAAACAAATGCTATAAAAATACTTCAGCAATTATAGAATTTAAAAATTGTGTACAGATCACATGTATCTCCTTATGCCCCCCCCCCCTCTATCTTTGTATACTGTACATGTATATACTGTTTATGTAGTGTTTAAAGTACAACTAAAATCATAATCTCTGGTTATAAAAATAGGAATAGGCCTAACTCAGAATTTAATTTTATTTGTGTTTGCACTTATTTTAATTAACTATTATGATTATGTTGAAAATTGATTTTTTCTTTAAAATAATGTGCATCATTTTACTAAGTGCTTGGATTTTTTTAGTATTTGTTTAATAGCCACAAAGTTATTAATAACCTAGTCCTATTATATATAAAAGGCAATAAAATACATTGTAAATAATCTAATCCAACAAGTACAACATAAACACATCAGACAAAACATAAATTAAGAACACATTTACAGTATCAATTGAAATTATGACTGATAACTTAAAACAATCCTAATTCTAACAGTTATCCTTAATATTCTCACAAATTATGCTTTTGTACTAGATTGAGCATATTGTGACAATTTGTGTTTATTGAAATCGCTATCCTACAAAATAAATTTTCTTGTGAATAAAACATTTACTGTACTACTACAGAATAGTTTTACACAAATCAAATTATAATTCCTACCATCCTTGATTATCAAGATCAATAATGTTAAAAATAATATTTGTAATCATTACTTCCTTTATTTTTTTTTATTTGTAGAATAAAACTGAAAAAGAAGAAAAAACTTCAAATTTAAATCGATGCATACTGCTCAACAAATGGCGAGAGATCATACGAGAGGTCAAATCTGAAGATTTGAAAAAAGAGGTTCTTATTCTGCAGAATTCTTTTGAGAGAACGGTTGATCATCTGAATATGTTGATCTCAAATACCTACAAGGAAATTGAGGATGCAGAGGAACAACAAGCTTTAGCTTTCCGAAGTCATTTAAAAAATGAAGATTATCTTATAAGTAAGAAATTTGTTCTAATTTATATTATGTAAGACCTACAAAAATAAACATGTCTCATTTTCAAAATTGATATTTTTAAAGGGAATAGCTGATATTTTGGTCATGGAGATAAGGGCTGTAGCCAGAAAAGGAAATCAATCTTCTTCTGCAAGTTTAAAATTTCTCTATGACTTAATAATAAAATATAATGCCCTTTCATAAAGTTATCACACATGCCCGATGTGCATGTATCATAATCCAGAGAAAGGACATTTACTTTAGAAATTTTTTTTATAAAATCCTTTACTCAAATAATAAAAAAAGGAGAGTTTTTGTATATGAACGATTGGTAATAAAAGTTCTTAAACAACTACAAATGCAGCTTTTTGATTACCAACATATAGTCTTCCACTCCATTTCATGGGTTCATCAAACCTCAATACCAATTTACAGTATTTCTCATTGCTTTTTAAATAACTGCAATATGAATGCTGTCATTTGAAAGCATGCTGGTTAGTTTATGTTTCTATCAACTTACAAGAATAATTTTTTTTAAGTCCTTAAGCGTATACGTCATTTATTCATAACTAGACCAATTTTAAAGATATTAAATTGAAATTTTGACAAATTGTGTTTTTATACTTATTTTCTGAACTTTTATTTTTTTATTGTAATTATACTTGCAACTGTTGGGCTATTTCTGAACTTTTCTATATGTCCAATTTAATCATATACTTTATTGTGGAATTCTTGGATTTATATTTAAAGTTTGATTGACATTTTCTATAAAAATTGCAATAACAAATTGGCTAAATTTAATCCTTTAATTGGAACCCCTCTGTGTATACAAGTTTTGGACTCTTATGTTCTGATATTATTAAAAAAATTTCTGACAGTACCGTATTCTGCTCTATTGTGGTCAAGGGTTTTTCCCTTCACCGTGTGCCAAACTTCCTCCTCCTAACGGAATTGCCTGCCATAACTTTAACTGAACTGTAAATTTAATTTAGTCTGGATTTTTGATTGTTAATTTGTTTGGATGATTGATTATTGGTTGTCACTTGTGATATTTTGTCTGCTGACCAGTTTTGGACTGTTATATTTGTCTGAGATCAAATTCTATGCTAATTCAACTAATTTCAAAATATTGTTTTGGTTTTACAATAAAGACCACTCCAATATTTGTTGATGCTCATGTCAACATCACTTTAATCCTATCTTGCAGTCATCACTTTTAACTTGTCATCGATTTAAAATTTTTTATTCAAGTCCATATTGGCTATGGACCAAAGAGAAATGGATGAATTGGCCCACCAAGTGCCACAAATTATACTCGTGCCTCAAGAGTTAAAAACTGTCAGAAGAGACTCGCATCTAGGCCAGCCTATTGTAATTATAATTGATGAACCAGAAGTAGAAACCACCAAGTCTCAACCGAGTCAAGATGCCTAAATTCTCCAATTAATACCTCTATATTGACCACACTAACTGTCTTCATTTCTAACTTCAATAATATATTAACCTGTTAGTTTTAATAATGAATTTTTAGAACATTTTTGTGTACACATACTTACCCCTTCTACGAACATGCCAGCTAAATTACAAGTCTTTTAATTTCTTCAATCAAGTCAGAATTTTCTCCGCTAACAACCCTACTAAAATTATGGCTCTCGACCTACTGTAAAACCCTAATATGGATCCCATCTTTAACAACCTATATCAAGAACATTATTTTTTTTTTACATATAAGTTTTAATCTTATATTATTTTCTTTAAATTGTTAAGTTCAGAAAGAAAGTATAATTTTTGATTCTAATGATTTTTTAATTATGTTATCTTGAATAGAGTTAATAATTGAGTTAGTCAGTTGCTTGATTTTGTTTATAAAATCTATAATTTCATTATTATTAAGTCTTAGCTATTTAGCACCTAAATGATATTTTAAATTAAATACTAAATAATTGTCATGGATGTACTACATCGCTAAAAGTAGTGACAATTTAATTATTTTCAACCACTTTTATCAAGTCAGTTTTGTTAAAAGGTACACGTTCAAAGTTTAATTCAGATAAATATTCAAACAATAAGTCAAACTAACTTTCATTTTATTGATACTTTTAAATAAATGTCATTATCAAACATGAGTTTAAACTTTACTTTTTTTTTGTTTCATTTTTTTATTTTTATTGAATTCATCCATAAAATACTGTCATCATTAACTTTCATTTGTTTGCTTTAATGTTATTGTTCTCACTGTTAACCCCTTATCCAATTGGCGAGTGCAAAATAGTGGGCTGAACAATATTCTGATATAGAGTTTTGTCAGTAGCCTGCATAAGCTCGGTTTACTATAATTGTTATATGTTTTTTTTTTGCAGTTATGTTATTTGGGTAAGTTGTTTGACTTAGCATTTAAACTGAGTTAAGCTTCTCATTTCATCTTAAGAATAGTACAGGGTTATCAGATGTGCAAACTTAGTGAATGGTACTCGCTCAATAGAAGATCCCCAACTTTTTAAGGTGTTAAGTCACACAGCAGGGGGGTATCTAGCTTTTTTTAAGGCGTGAATGCTCTTGGCAATAGATATCCAGCTTCAAAGGTGGGGTCACGATATTAGTTTGTATCTTCGGATAACATATTTTGAAATCTTAAAATATTTATTGGTGTATTAATTTTGTGCTTATTTAAATTTAAAAGGGCAACAGTGAGGCTATTTTGAACAGAATAATCCTTTCTATAGTTTATAGGCATAAATTTATGCTGCAGTAATATATCAGAGGGTTCAGATATGCACCTTGGACTGGCTCCCAACAGTCCAACCGGCACATAATTAAAATAATAAATAAATGATAGATAACTCATTGGAATGGTGGAAACTATTCCAAGTGAGGGTGTCAATCAAGTCATGCGTGCAACATTGATTTGCATGTGTAAAGGAAGTAGATTGTTTCTCCCATTATTTATAATCTCATAGTTGATCAGTCTATGAATATAACATTTACTATCAAATAGTAAATGTTGCATTAAGAAAATAAACAATGTGTGAATGAAAATCAATTAACCCTTTCCTTGAAGAATTGATACGATAAATTACAAATTATGAAAACAATAATTCACTATAATACATACAGTGTATGTATATTCTATTTCTAGGTCAGCAACATCGGACTTTAAAAATCCTTCAAGATCAATATGATTCTGATTTAGCATTAATGAAGGAAGAGTTTGAAAAGGAAAGAGAGATGATTGTCCAAAAACATGACAAAGAAATCAAAGATCTCCAAGACATCATCTACGCCATGGATTATGATATGGCAGAGAAAGAAGCAGACGCCCGATCCGATTTCTTATTAATTATGGATGATTTAAAGAATAAGGTAAAACATTGTGACTGTAAAATCAGGGTTACGATATTCTAAGGATGCAAAATTAGGATATCATTTATAAGGACAGGGATCTACAGGAACCACTACCAGTGGGTTCTAGGAAATGAATGTCACTCAGGGGAAGGGTAGAGGCAGGGGTGAAATTAGATTAAAAGTTTTACAGGTAGTAATCATGCACTTGTTTGAGGGATATCCACTTATCCACTCTCCACATTCCCTGTGGGGTCAAGGGGAAGATTGCTGATGGGGTAGGGAGTTAGAAGATCAAGCCCTCAATTAAAATTTAAAAAGCAAACTAGGATGTTTTTGTTATTATTACTTTTAAAAATAAATTGCAATAGCTAATTATCATAAATGATTTTATATTGACTAGAAAAAAATTGTTAAATCTTACTTTGTTTTAATTGCTAAAAGTAGAAAGCTAGGTGTTATATACTGTACATTCTTTAGTTTTCTACTATATTAGCTATAATATAGGTGAATTATTTACATCTAACTAAATGAGATTAATTATGTTATATAGTTAACATAAACATAATAATAATAATGTCTTTATTTATTTACTCAAAATTAATTATTTCTATCGAATTAATGAAAAACCCAGACAATTCTAATATTTGTAAAAATCTTCCAGGATGTTTTTTTCCCCTGAAAAGTAGACATGTCCAAAAAAAATGGATGTCCAGTAGCCTAAGCAAAATAATATTTTATTTGTTACACTATGATTAAACTTGGTGGAGTTTACTTTGTATTTAAATAAAATTAGCTATATAATAGCAATCCTGACTTAATTTCTTTAAATTACAGAGTGCAATGTTGAAGCCAGTTCCTATATCGTTATACAGTATGCTATTCGTAAAATTTATATTCAATTTTTCCGATCCAAACAATAAACATCTACATTTACAGTAAATGACAATTAATTTTACTCATGGTTTATTTCCATATACGGTATGATCGTCACAATATACATAAGATTCACATTTCACAAATAATTCAATTCCACTGCCACCATTAAACACACAGTGTGCCAACTACAACTAACTACAGAACTAAAGCTAGTTGCATGTGTCAATAGAATAGATAATGATAAAAGTTATGGCTAGTGCTATACTGAGTTTAGTATATTATTCACCTTATTTACAATAGCACACATAATCATTATTATGTTAGAAGATAAAGTATTTACAAATTAATATTTACTGTTATTACATTTTACTACATAAACAGAAAATTTAAATCATAGTTCTATTTACAACAGTTAAAGTGGTCTCCATGTACCTTGTATTTCAACAATACTCACTCATCATCCAGAATGAAGTCTAGTGCTGATTACTAAACATAGATGGAGAGGGTATTTTTCTTTGCTATAGAAAACAATTGGGAACATTTCATATTTTCCCATACACAAATAATACTGTACATCTAATCCCAAAAATTAAATAGGAGCCCTGCATCTTTGGGATCATATACTTTTCTAGTGTTAATAATTTTTTGTTTAAAAAAAGAAATGTCTTCTTATAATCAAGATTTTTCTTTCTTTTACCTATTTGACCGTGTAGAAAACAGTAGCAAAATAAATAACTTCCGTTTCATTTTCCAGGATGTTGAAGACCACCAAACATTACGAGTTATGTTAGAAGGTCAAGTAGAGATCTTGTGGAATCAATTACAGTTGATGTTAAGACGATATAATGAAAGCACAGAGACTAGAAACAAGGTTCTAGATGACTTAAAACTGAGAGATACAAAAAGCATCACACAGATAGATTCACATATGAAAAAACTTCACACTTTGCAGGTAAGAATATTTACATTTTAAATAGGTTAATTTATTTTTTACAATTCATAACTTCTTGGTTATAAATCAGAACAGATATTTTAAATGAACACTTTTGTAACCATATTAGAACCATGGGTATGAAATAGACTGTGATGACTATAATAACATATGAAACTTATAGTTTTAAACATATTATTAGAAATTCAATGTTTTCTAGCTAAATGCCTCCAACATTGTCTAAGTTTCCGCTCCATACAATGTTATACTTCATAGTATTTTATCAGTCTTTTCCTTAAATTCATGTCTATTTTATTAATAAACAGGTTTATCCTATTATAAAATGCATATTTTCCTTTTATTATCCTTTCTCTAATTTTTATATTATTTCTTCCATCTATTTGAATTATGCTTCCCAAATATTTATACTGGTTAACCTACTCTAACTTTTCTCCACTCAACCATACAATATATTTTCCTCTCATCTTAGCAACTCTCATCACTTAGTCTTTTTAGTGTTAATTTACATTCCGAATCTTTCACAAGCATTTTCCAATCTCTCATCAGTTGTTGTAGACCTTTTTCACTGTTCGCCAAAATTATTAGTATCTATAGTATTCTGTATATTCGTTTAGATTTATTCATGAATTATAAGTAGTTTCTATATATTTTTTCTTTTTTTTTATCATCATCAAATCAGGAATCCATCACTTTTCTGAAAAATAAGCTATGGATGATTACACAGGAAAATGAAAAGACCAATAAACTGCTTAGAGAGGTAATATTTTTTATTGATTTAAAAAAATAAAAATTAAAAAAATATTCTGCCTGAAAAGTCTGAATGGTAACTTATTTTACCTATCATTTTTATTCCTCCCTTCCCCCCATTCTAGGAGCGAGATACTTTAATGTATTTTCTTAGAGACATGAAAAATGAAATGAAGAACAGGCATAGAATGAGCCAAGCCCGTTTAGTAGAGCTCTCTGTCAATAGTGATAGAGGAAATAAATCCTTGTCTCAAAAAATTAAACTGGTAAGAAAATCTCATAATTTCCTCCTCTGTTTATTTTATCAATAGGTTTACTAAGTAATCTAGTTATAAGCTTTCATTTCAAGATAATTTATGTATATTGTGATATAAATACTGCATTATTTTTATAGAAATTACTAGCTGAATTGGACCCAGCAATGCAGGGGTTTTCTTTTAGAATACTAATTTTTAGCCTTTTATGAATATCACCCCTTCTTTAGAATTACATATTCAAATTGGTTTCATGTCTCACTTTTAAGGTGTAATCTGAACATTCTGATCTTCATTGCACAAAGGGTATTTTTGTGAGTACCGCCCACTTCTCCCCCTATTGAAATTTTGTTTAAAATTTTTATTTTATGAATATTGTTTTACATTCCTTGTTTAAAAAAATCAGCGCTAAAGCTGAATTGGAACTCACATCAGTTTTAGCATTATTTTAATTTGATTTATTGTATTTTAGTTATTTAACTAGAAAATTCCTCTAGTAATTTCGACTTGTAATTTGACACTAAAACTTGGATGACAATCAGAAACAGTCAAATTTTGAATCACCTTTCATAGATTTTTGGATGAGTTATGGCTGCCATAGACACACATTTTGGTTCTATTATTATTATTATTACAGATTTAAACTAGCTAAAAGCCCATTCCATGAAGATATAGAATTGATGTACCATATATGACAGGGGTGTCAACTAATTTTTACACAAGATTTACTTAGCCAGTAAAAATCCATCCACGATCTACTCTTTCAAAAATTCTACGAGTGGGGGGAGAGGAAGAGGTGAACAAACATTTTGTAGAGGTCATTTCATGGTTGATTCCACTAGTGTGTGTGGGGGGGGGGGAGGAATTATAAAATAAAAGTAGTTTGAAATTATAATTATAAAT
The DNA here is from genome assembly GCA_003024985.2 of Euperipatoides rowelli. NCBI lineage: Eukaryota > Metazoa > Onychophora > Udeonychophora > Euonychophora > Peripatopsidae > Euperipatoides > Euperipatoides rowelli. The sequence goes on from PXIH01S0000032.1 coordinate 67,008, forward strand.
TATGGACAAATATTGTAATTTTGATTATTGATTTGAATTTCATTGTTTTTATACTTGGCTGTTATTTTTGTAAATAAAATAGTTATACTGTATATTTAAAAAAATTGATATTATGTCTATTATATGTTTGTCATTGTAGACAGAAAAAAACAAAATAAATGATATTTACTTTTTTTTTTTTTTTTAAAGGAACAATTTGGATTAAAAACAAACTCAAATGTAATATGAGATTTATTTTAATAATTATCATTATAGGAATTATTTTGGCCAAAAAATGATTAATTTATAACATAAAACATTTTAATTTAACACTTTTTAGCTGCAAATTTCACAAGAAAACATTTGTGTAGCACACTTTTAATTTTAAATGCTTGTATCATTTTTCCCCCTCGTGCATTTAAAGTTAATAATGTGATATCACCACTATATGAAATTATTTCTATTATTAAAAGCAGAAAAGCAGATAGTTGTATAAATCTGTATTATACAACTATCTAATTATTAAACAGTAATTTTGTTGTATAAAAACAAAGATATTTAACTTTATTATTAATTATTATTGCAATTATTGATTTTTCAATGTTTTTTTTTTAAATTGGGACTTCAAAGAAAATATACCATATATTACTGGAAGTTACCAAAAAAACAATGTGGTTAACTGGTAGATCGCGATCAACGTTATTGACATGGCCAAAATATGAAATACCTCTATTCTCTTTCACTTCACCCCCATTTGCCACACACATACATTTTAGTCTATTTACAATTACAAATTTGTAAATAAAAAAACTAATATTAACTGAATGGAAAGAAGCTTTTAAAAAGTTCCACAAGGCGCTAATGACCGCCTTACACAGATTCAACACATTATTACCTGTTATTAGATGTCAAGTGAATTTAGCAAGTCAATCTATATTATAAATTTAAAAACTAATAGGTTATAAAACTGGAAAAAAAATTATAGAATATGATTAGAAAAAAACTTGATTAATTACTCCACAATTTTGGATATACTGTAAGGCTATATAATGTTACTTTTATTCTATAAAGATCTAACTTATTTTAGAGGTTTAGGTTATATTTTCATGGATCATAGGTTCTTAAAAAAATTGGGCCTATAAAATGTGATCCGAGAGGGATGGAATGAGAAAAGATAACTGTCATTATAGTAACTCTGGGCCCAGAACTAGATAAGCTATGAATTCAAATTTAGGCTACTTTATTTCAGATTAAAATTTATTTTGCAATTGAAAGTAGAAAAATAACACTACCAACTCTTAGAGGATTTTACAAAGTTTACATTTGAATGAACATTGTCTGTGTTGCATCAGGTGATTCTCTCATATTATGGTCACAAAAAAATATGATTCACCCTATCCCCCCCCCTTTTTTTTACAGCCTGGATTTAAATCCAAGATCAAAGGTTAACACATAAAAAAAGAAGTGTAATAGAGATACTGTATGTATTCTATTCAAATACAGTGTGATTATTTGATTTTGAATCTAAGTGCCAACATGTGGAGATTTTTGGTGCTACTGTTTTAAAATATTTTTTAATATTGAAAGAATAACTTTTTTTATGTGGAATTTGTTTTTAGAATATACAGTAGTATATGACTTTAAAAATCATAAACAAATGATAATAATAAAAAAATTAAAAATAAACAAATTGCATTGCATTTAACCCTTTTATATTTCTGAAGCTATTTATTTTTAAAAAATAAATAGTTACCTAAAAATAGAATCTTTACTCTCCCGAAAAATCTATTCCTGTTCCAGATGGAGATAACTTATTTTTTTGTGGATTATGTGAGCGCTTATTAGGCTTTCATAAAACCAAAATTAAGTTTGATAACAAAACCATCTACAAGCAAGTAACTAGTGTTTTTGATGATCAATTTTTTTTTTCAAATATAAGGGTATCTCACGATAAAAATTGTTGCAACCAATAATTAAAAGTATTAAGTAGCCTATAATAAAATTGGGTCTAGTCCGTTAAAGAAAAACATTTGTTAAACGTGACTGAAAGTAATTATTTGCATCTGCAAATTGTGATAAATATTTAATCAATTTCATAAATAGGAAGTAAATAGCCGGTTTGCTCTCGATAACTGCAACTTCCTAAACTTATTAATTAGACTAAATCAGTCAAATACAATTCTTATTTTATAATCATGCCCCATTTCATATTGGTTGATATTTTTTTATAATAAAATATGAAACAGCAATTTATATTTCACAACAGAAAGTCACTGAGCTGTTATTAGATTTAAAAAAAATGTCTCTTCTTTCTTCCATTTTAAAAATAATTTACTGAAATACACAATAAATAAATAAATAAGCTGACAGTGTATTTTAATTCTGTTACTATCCTGTCAAATTTGTAAAGGTAAAATGTAGTCAAAGATATCCGTAAAAACAAAATCCAGGGGGGGGGGGAGGGATTTACAGGATACATATTTAAATAACCTTTTTTGTTTTTTGTGAATGTTTTGATAAACATTTTTTTTCCCCAATATTTTTTCTTAAGCACATAATCTGTTTTGTCTTCCCCTCCTTGTCCCCCCCCCCTTGGGTGAACTAATCATTATATTAATGTACATAGTTAAACCATTCATTCTGTAGTAAAGCTTTTACAACAAGATAAAAAAACGAGTTTGCTATATTTTGAGACTAGAATATATTTTTATTATAAATGTTATGACTGTTTATAGCCTAATTGAGCCAAGATATGTGTGAGATTTTTTTGCCAAGCATGACAGCAAGAATAAAACCAAAGGCTTTCTATATAGCAATATTTAAACTATTATTTTTACTAGAAAAATAATGTAAATTAATAAAATTACAGAACTGTTTTTCACTGTTGAATGTTTAATTTTTGATAGTGTGAGAATATACTCCGCTGTGCGGAATCCTGTCGTAAGCTAGAGACTCTTGAAGAAAAAATCACTCCATTCTATAAATCTTCACTAACTATAGAAGATGAGAAGAAGATTGAAGAGGCCATGAAACAAGAACCAGTAGAGAAAATTGCAGCTGTAAGTTTATTAATATCTTACATAAAAATTTTAATAGATTGTCCTAAACCATAGAGATTGAGATGGCCTAAGAAATGTATCAGTTTTAAAAAATACAGATCTATTCCTACTATCATATTGAACTAAAAATGATTACATTTATTTTTAGTTTACTTTGGTTATGTAATATTGTCGACGGGTGGAACATCTGGGCCCCAAATTTAACAAACTAAAAAAATCAGTTTTTATTGAACAGTGCTTAGCTATGTAACCCTCGTTATTTATTATTGTAATTTTGGTAACAAGCTCATAAGCAAATCTGCAACAAAGAAAACAGCGGAAATAGAAAAATGAAACTATGGGACTGCCTTACACTTACTGTTAATGTCAATACGAATGTAAACAAAACCAAATGCATAGAAGGCTCTGAAATTTGCAAATTTATAGAAAAGACATGGTGTGTATTAGCTTAGAGGGCCAACAACAGAATTTTGCTTAACAATAAAGCTCCACCACTGATTGTCAGTTGTTTTTTAGGATGATAAAATAGAATGTTCACTTAATTTCTTTTAATTACATCCCAAAATCATCCCTATTTGGCCTTAGCTTTTTCAAGTGGCTTATGATAAGTAATCTAGAAAATATTTAGGACTTTGATCTTTTTCACCGAAAACTAATTTAAGTGAATCTCCCCAAATAATTGCTTAATGTAATTTTTTTGTTTGTTTCAAATTTTTTTTTTTTTAATGAAAGTTACTTCTAGTCTAGATTTCTGAAATTTAAAAATTAAAAAAAAAAAAAAATCATCAAAAACAAAATGGCACATCTAGGGGGGATGGGGAGGGAATAACCCAAATAATGATTTACCCAACAAATATACAGGCTGCTGCTATGGACTTAGTAGAAATGTAGCTACTGCGACTTTAAAATATAACATATATATGAAGTATATTCCTTTATATTTATTCAGTCATATTCTTCATTAAATGAGAGCTCAAAATAAGCCCTCATTTACTGTATTTTTCTTGCTCATCCAAGTTTCCTCATGCCATAGCA
>PXIH01S0000032.1:71315-85776 GCA_003024985.2 Euperipatoides rowelli
TTTTTTTTTTCATATAATTTAAATTTATTTTAGTTACTTTTTATACCTTAAAAAATAGTTTTTGTAATGTCTACTGTACTGTATATATAATACAGTACAGTTACTCTCTTCTTCAATTAAGGGAGAGTCGATCGAGGTGTCTCCAAGGTCGTGTGCACTACTTGATGGTCGGTTGCGGGGGCTGGGGGGTCGAGGGGCAACGGTTGTGGTAATACTCGTTCAGGGGTGCGTGGTCACTCGGAGATGAGTCAAACCCGTCGCCTCGTCTTTCGGTGTGTCTGTGCAGAGGAGTGGTCGGAGATTTGCTGGGAGGTGACAAGGCCTGAGTTGGTCGGCATGCTGTTTCCCTTCCTTGCCATTTTCAAACTGGATCCAGTATGTGACTGGGCTTGGGACTTTCTTCACGGTACCGATTTCCCATCTCTCCGAATATTTTCTTAGGTGGTAGGATCTGGCGAGGACGCGTTGTCCTTGAGTGAATCTTCCTATGAAGTTACTTATAGGTAAGGGTGGGAGCGAGTTTATGCGTTAAAGCCGGCTGCGTAGCGTTCGTCACAAGAACATTTCAGATGGGGTTTGTCCGATGGTGACATGTGGAGTGCTACGATATTTAAATAGGAGCTTGTTGAGCCTTATTTGTAGGGGAACCTTAGAAGTCCTTTTGTAGTTTCAGGAGTAGAGTCTTGATGATATCTACAAACTTCTCGGCTTGCCCGTTTAAGGCCGGGTGGCAAGGGGGGCTCGTGGTCTGGGTCATTCCGTGGTTCCTGCAGAATTCCTTGAATAAGTTGAGGTAAATTGAGTGCCATTGTCAGTGACTAGCTGGGTGGGGTATCCATAGCAGGAGAAAATTTGGTCCAACTCCAGCATGATGGTATTGGAGTCAGTTCCGGAAAGGATGACGACTTCGGGCCATTTCAAGAATGTGTCTACTAGCAACAAAAAGGACTTGCCTAAAAAGGAGCACATCAAGTCCAGGTGGACCCGTGACCATGGGGTTCCAGGCCTGATCCAATGGTGGTAAATTGAGTGCCGTTGTCAGTGACTATCTGGGTGGGGTACCCGTAGCAGGAGAAAATTTGGTCCAACTCCAACATGATGGTATTGGAGTCAGTTCCGGAAAGGATGATGACTTCGGGCCATTTCAAGAATGTGTCTACTAGCAACAAAAAGGACTTGTCTAAAAAGGAGCACATCAAGTCCAGGTGGGCCCGTGACCATGGGGTTCCAGGCCTGATCCAATGGTGGAGAGTTTTTTTTTAGGATTTCTCGCTTGGAGCCGACAAATTCGGCAGGTTTGGGCCTGCTGTTCGATGTCCGTATCCATTCCGGCCACCGGCAGATTGATCGAGCTAAAAGTTTTATTTTTACAACTTCGGTGTGGCCCTGATGTAGTTCTTGTAAAATGAGAGGGCGCATTGCAGTTGGGATAATTATCCGCATGTAATGTCTACTGTACTGTATATCTAATACAGTACAGTTTTCAATTAAGGAAATAACAAGTTTTTCTGATCAACTGAAATTTGGATATAATTATAATTAATGTAACTTAAGCAGTAAATTTATTATAAACTCTTTGCTTCTACATTAAACTTTTATCTTTTATTCATTGTATAAATTAATGTATATTTTCTTTCCTCTTTGAAGATGGCCAAAATTTATCTCCCATTAGAAAATTTTTGGAAACGTTATAACAAAGTGGTACTTGAATGTATGGCCTTGGAAAAAGAGAAAGGAAAATTATTGGATACTAATGCAAAATTACGTTTTCAAATAAAGACTTACATTGAAAGTTATCCATTGGAAGAGATAATTCAACAGAAGCCCAAACCACTTATTTACAGGTATTTACATTTCTTTTAATCTTTTTCATTAGATGATTATTTGTCTGCGGTGGATTCAGGCTGGTTTCAATATATTCTAGAAAATAGATTCTAAGTTGACAATGTATCTAATTTAGCAATTTAACCCTTTCGGAGGGGAATAATTTTTGGGATTTTTCAAGTAATTCTGAAATTTTGACTTTAAGGTGGTCTAATAAATATATACTAAAACATTTAGGAATAAACTTACATTTTTAAAATTGAAATTTAATGCAGATTTAAAAAAAAAAAAAAAAATTCTGGCTGAAATAAGAAAGACACAGTGGGGCTATCTGTGCCAAAATTGGATCATCTCAATTTTCTAATCATCTCCGAGATTACAGAAAAAAAATTAATTAATTTTTTTTTTTGTATACAAATTCGGATTTGCACTTAAAATAAGGGAATGCTGACAATTCAAATGCCATGTTGAAGGTATAGAGACAATGGTGGATCGGATCATGTGACACACTGTGCAAGTATTTCTAAAAATAATTATATGGAAATTATACAATTTTAATGATGGATTAAATTTACTTTCGATATTAAAGTTGCATCAAATAAATAATATTGTATTTAATTTTAAAATTGCAATATTGCACTCTAGATAAAATTTAGGCTTCTGTGAAACCATTTTTGAAACTTATACGTCATTATCGTTTATTTTATTGTTTGGAAGCAGCTAACTTTGTATATTTTTGAAGCCTTAAGTAAAAAATTTAATTAGTGCTATTATTATTACTGAAAATATTAATACTGATACATGCTGTAACCCACCCCCAAAAAATTAAAAAAGAAAACATCTAATTTTATTTTTATTATCGGTAAAGTTTGAATGTATTGAACACAGATTCCAAACTTTGCCAAGAAATTGAATCATTTTTCTTCACGGAAAACTAATACTTTTTCAACTTTATAATTAAACATTAGTGCCTTATAAATAAATATTTTCTAATAATAATAAAAATATAAAACAATTTAGACAATTTGCAGCGCTAAAATTAAACGGTACTATACCTATAACAGAGGCATCATTTCCCGATGTTCGTTTTTATTTTCATAATTGCAATGGCCATTGGAAAAGATTTGAAAAAAAGTTGATTCTTCTTCTTATTCTTAAATCCCTAAATAAATTAACAAAATATTTACATAAAATCCATTTTTAATCCAATTTTATTCTTGTTTGTTTTATTTTAATCCTAATAAATCAAGTCCCTATTCAAATAAATTGGATCCATGGGATGATGGACTTAATTTAATTAATCTTATATAAATATAATTAATGTTTTTAATATATTTAATCCTATTTTAGTCTCAGATCACGATGAATATAGCTCTGGCTAGGAAATGGGTTAAAAATTGATTCCAATTCTTATTATCCTTTTTATTATCTAAATCAGCATTTCTTCACCTGTGGTCCACGGATCCCTGGCTGTGGCGCATAAGGGGTCCGCGAACGGAGTAAGATTGGGACGGGAAACAGTGGGGGATTAAGTGAGGAGAGGGAGATTGGGATTAAGAGAAATGGGGGATTTAAGTGAGATAAGGTGGGATTAAGGGACAGTTGAATTAAGGAAGGGAGATTGGGATTAAGGAGGAGAATAGCATTAAGGGATAATGCAAGGAGAGAAGTTCTAAAATGGCCGGGCAACGCCGTGTACTTCAGCTAGTAAATAATAATTACACATCCATATACAGTACACTGATACAATGCATATACATTTTTATCTAAATGATTGTTTAAAATTTAATGTAATTACCGTAAATTATTTTTTCTTAATTTTTGAATCTTACTATATATAAAAATTAATTCAATTGTTATACATTACATACTTTATAGTGTCTTAATTAATTTTAGAAATACATTTATAATACTGTATGTGTATATATTGTATGTAATGTTTTACCCTTTCTCAATAATGTTGATTCCCAAAACCATCAGATTTTTAGCCTAGATACAGTATCTCAGATGGATGCCCGAGATGCCTTATTTTCAAACCCAAAGTGGTTTTTTTATTAGGGTAGGGCCAAATGACTTGGTTACAAATGTTGATTCTAATATACAGCATATTTATATAACTCAAAAGTTTATTTTACTACATAGACGCTAAAGAAAAACCAATAGGAAAATTTAAAACCATAAAAGTATCTTTTTTTTTAAAAAAAAAAAATGCTTCTCCCATAGAGAGAAATGATGTATGGAATTTATTTACAATTTGTATTTATATCATTACAATCTGGATTAGAGTGTCTTTAGTTCTCTTGATCTTCTAATCTTAGTAACATTTCAAATGTTTACATCACAGGTTCCAAACCAACAAGCAAAATTAATTCGTTCTTTGGGATTCAGAAAAAAAAGAACTGAGAATTTGGTTCACCCGGGGTTCTTTCAATGATCCCCCAGTATATGTCCTGCGCTTTGATTGGCTGTTACTTAGTGCACATGACCAAACCACCAAGACATGTGAAAAAAAAAAAAAAAATTTAGAACTTACAGTATAAATAATTATTTTTGATTGTTTTTAACATCATTTACTATCGATGGATGAGAAAACAAGCTTTTTGAAAATTTGACATAGTCTGCTGTATCTAAAATTGTCAAACACGACAACGAACAATGAAATATTAAACTTTTTAAACAACAAAAATGTATAATTTTCTTGAATTAACTTAAAGAAAAATTAAAATTGATCTCTTTGAATACCGGTATCAAATTAAGTAAAAAATGATGAAAACTAAGATATTTCAACAGAAAATTATTATTTTTAAATGCTGTAAAAACTGACCCTCCTTTAAAAAGGTATATTATAAATCTCATTTGCAACCTGGATTCACTGTTGTGTATTGTCTATCATACTGTATATTCATGAACTGTGTGGCTAACTAGATTACTAAAATAATTTTTCATTTTAATAATTAGACCTTCAAGTGGAACAATGAGAGAGAGACATTTTGTGATCCCAGTTGTTGAAGCTGCTGAAGCAATAAAAAGTGTAATAGCTGCAGATGCCATGCGGTCACTGCCTTCTAGACATGCCATTAAATGTTAAACAATGTTAAGTAATTAATAATAGTGTTATTTACATTTCTATGGTCTTTACATTTTTTAATATAAATAATTTAAAATTATTTTCTTCAGAAAATAGTAATTGCTGTATCCCAGTAAATGTGCACATCGGCAATATGTGTGTGTGTGTGTGTACTGTATATTATTATTATAAAGTATTTATTTAAAATATAGTGAATACATACATAAAAATTAGAACTAATAAAACTGTAATAAAAAAATGAATTACATTTTTACCTTAAACTTGAAGTAATTGGTCAGCTATTAAAAAATATATATACAGGTGTATTACTGCAGTGTTTTTCAAACTGGGGGTCACGGCAGTGATTAAAGGGTGTCACGAGCTTGAGAAAAAATTATATATATTGTATTTTAGAATTATTCTTTTGAAGTATAAAGATACCATTATTAAACATATTATTATAGAATTGAAGCAAGTTAGATTTTTTTTCTATTTGTTTAAATATAAAAATAATTCAAAATTATTCCAAATAAATGTTTTTTGTCAGAGGTAATAATTAACTGACCATTATTCAACATTTTAGCTTCTTGATTAGCCGACTCACTGACCACCTGAAATATCATTTTCAATGTTAAGCATGCTATATTAAGATATTGCTGTTGTTTCTTAATCAATTGGATGGATTCCATTTACTGTATAATTATAAAGAAAAAAACAAACAAAACAAGCTTAAACTGTTCTTCAAAAAAATAAACTACCACACTAATGTAAATTAAATAGGATAAAATATTAGTCAAATTTAATAAACCTCTAGTTTTCTTTTAAATTCATTAATCAATTTATAACAAAACTACAGTAATGGCTTTGCTTAATTTGACTATTTACAGTAACATATTTTTTAAAAGAGAAGCTTGAGGAAATGAAAAAAAGATATATATTAATCATTAATATATTAATTCCTTACACCCCCCCCCCAACACCCCGTTGGAAAATATATTGTTGTTGGGGGGGGGGGGGGATCGCACTTGGGTCATTTTAACAATTAAGGGGTGTTAGGGTGTCCCGGCTGCAAAAAGTTTGAGAATGACTGTATTACTGCAACAACCCAAAAGTATGTTGGTTTTCCTAGCTAAATAAATAAATAAAAATAATAATAATTTGCTTTCGTGTTAAATGATATTGTTGCCGTTTAGGTAATTTAAACACAGTATTAAAAAAAAAAAATAGGCTATATACTGTATTTATTTTATAATGAATAAAATTATTCATTATTTAATTTTGTGGTGATTCAAAGAATAGCTGATTTCTGTTTATGCAATATTTATTCTCACAACACAATCTTTCTATTTTTAATAGTAAATATTGTAATATAATTTACAAGTGTCAGGATCTCATACCCAATATTTTTCTCCAGCATATTAGACATTTTCTAATCTTAACTGTAGATTGACCTTAACTCCAACATTGCACTTTCTGTTTGGCTTCTATATTGGAAACAAGGAAGTGTTTGGTGTTCGCACAAAATCCTATTTTCTAATATTTTATCCCACTGCTGAAGACTAAAAGTATGCAATATAGTGCCAGAGCATTATCCTGATACTTTGAAGGTAATTTTACTTAAAATTTTAGTTTGCCACTTTTATAATAGATTTTGAGATCAAGAGATAGGGATTCAGATTTTTTCCAATTTCTCCCACTTATAGAGACCCCCCTACTGTTGTTTGATGTGGCCCTTGGATTATCTAAACCTCACTTTCCCTTCATTTTAGGCCCAGTCCCATTCTTGTGTGTGGTCCCATTGTTAAATTTTTTTTTTTTCCTAGGCTATTAGCCTTTATCATTAGGCAGCCTGTATTGATAGCAGCTAGGCAATCTGTGACTTTTTGTGCTCTCATTCCCTTCCAGTTTTACCTTGTCCCAAAAATTTGGGAAATTCTTCTTCTTAGCCCCTTCACTCTTCTACACCACCACAAGTTCCCCTTCCTCCCCTCAGTTTCTAGTTACCGGGGTGTTAACTTCCCCTACCCCAAACAACTATTTTTTTTTACAATCTCTAATATCTTGTTTTAGAGACTGACTGTTGTGTCATTGCGGGTCTGCTACTAAATAACGACAGGTGAATCTCCTGTCTTTCTCCCTCAGATGAGGCATTGCTCTCCTTTCAAAGTCATCCAAAATTTCAAATATCTCATCAATACACCCTATCTCGACCAGGTGAACATCATCGCCACTAAAGCCACTATCACATCTTGACTCTTCAGATGAGTGTCGAAGATATATATCCCTCTTGACTCGTAACTTTTCCCTAAAGGACATCTGGACTTCTGTGCGTGGGAAAAAGATCTTGCAACAATTAGACAAAATCTTAATGTCTCAGTCCTATCACCTCCTCCTCAGGCTGGTCCAGTCTCCAGCATCACTCATGCAATAGTTCCCCTACATACATTTGACTGGTTATTCGACTCCTAGGTGTTGCCATATTCCAACTCGTTCTGACATTCTAGCATGCTCTCCACAGCTTCCGTACCTTCTTTTCGTCCGATGAGCTCACTCGACTGCCCTGCTTCCAGTTAACTTAGGAAGCCCTACTATCCTATGGATCAGGCCTTAGTGGACATGTGTGTCACTCGAGTGTTTGTGCTTAATCTGGTCTGATTCCTCTTTCACATAACCTATAGTGTAAAGCTTGTATACTCTAAACATGAGGGTGGTATTGTTTTCAACCTCACCTACCCATATAACCTCTTTGGCTGTGGTTTGAAGGCCCTCTGGCATATGCTTAGCACCTTCAGACAGTTTTGTGTTCCCATTTCCAGACTCGACTGTACCCCACCATCAGTTGTGCTGCACTACCTTGTCACCTTGTGCTTGCCATGTAGTTCTGCTGCCACTCCTGAACTTCATGGCACCCTGGTATACACTACCTGATTCCCTCGACCATGTCTCATTTACCTAGTCTTTACCTCAGCTGTTCACCCACACATTCAGGTATTTTATTACTTTGGTATTCTTGGTTCATCTCTCCTACTCTTTCTCCTTGCTACTTTTCTCCTTGGTTCCTTCCTACCCCCCTTTCGGTCTTGTGTTCGCAGTTGATTAAATCCACTGCCTCGACAACCGGTGCGTCTTCTCGGTGTAACAATTAAGTGCCTCTGTCCACCTTATGCTGAGAGTTCTACCCTTCCCTTTGTTAGTACAGGACACTATTTCTTCAGGGGTCCGCCTCATGACCTACCCAAGCACAGCACTGCCATTATCTTGGGTTGTTTGAAGAGAGAGTTCTTCTCCCCCCTCCCTCTGATCCATCAGGGCTTTTGGATGGCTCTGGTGGAATTTCCCTCATATTTCATCCTTCATACATTATCTTTGTATTTTGTTTTCTCATTTAGATTTTGCCACCTAGTTCTACCAGTTCTCCAAGCATATCCATAATGCTAATATATATATTCTTTATGGTCAGATGGTCTCTATCAGCTGACTGTGTATTTTCCCCCTCACTTTCTATAAAAAGTACTGATTCCGTCTGCCAACTCAGGGAACCCATGTAGGCTTTCCTAACTCCAGCATGAATATAATAGAAAATTAAAGGATCTCTAACCTTAACTGCACAATGACACTAAGTCCAACATAAATATTAAAGCATATTAAGAAATAAGTAATAAATAAAATAGACTATACCACAGATAAAATGCAAAGCCAACCTATGATTGACTATTTTTGGGTTGTTGGACAATGTTGAGTCTGAGATACAAATACTAGTATTTATTTATTCTTATAATAGTTATTTTTAATAATAAATACCATTGTTAGCATAATTTGGCCAATTATGAGTCTAAATAGTGTACATAAAACAATAGTATTTAATCAATGCAAATTTATTAATGTTTACTTTGCACATCTATTCTTTGTTATAAAGGAATACACACATAGTTTATCATATATTTGATGGGAGTGGCACTTGCCACTTACGACAAATATTTATTTTTAATTATTTTATGTGGTCGGATTGGCAGGAGCAGCCTGTAGTTGTGTGCCCCCTCTCCCATGGCTAGTTTTAGGTTGTCAATCTAGTGAGCTGCTGATTTTATATTAAGATTATCATGGAGTTATATTCCAATATCCATGTTCCAGTCATTCCATTTTGTGCAATGGACCCCTGAGCTCTTAAAGATGAGCCTAACAAGGATCCACAGCTTAGCATTGTAACACAGCCCATGGATTCATTACAATTACTGTAAATGACTATTGATAATTTTCTCTATACTGTATATAAAAAATCACTGTAGACTTTATGCTAATAAATTGTTTCTTGATAGAAATAAAATAAATCATTCAGAATTATAAACAAAATATAAAATTCCTGTCTATTTAATCAAATGTACAATTTTTTAATTATTATAAAAAAAAAGTCACTTAAATTTAAAATAAATATATTGTTTATTTATATTAAAACAATAATTTAAAAAAAAAAAAGAAAAATTACAATATTCTATTAGAAAGAAATTCCAGAAATTTTGGACAATAATTGTATTTTAGCAGTAGTCTCAAGACCAGAAATAAGACGCATAAAGGAGATAATAAATTTTTGTATTTTCATATGCAAATAACTATAATACATTTCATCTTGATATAAACATATCAGATCTATTTACATGTTTTATACTGTACAAAGAATAATTCATTTCTTTTAATGAGCAAAACAAAGTGTAACATAAACAGACCATCACCGGGAAATTAACTCACATCATTTGTAAAACAGCCAGGTATGGAAACCTTTGAACATTCTTAAATAGGAACATTCCTTTAAATACACAGGACAAAATTGCCAGTCATTTTATTGTTCTTGTGTGAACAATAAAAAGCATGTTGTGTTAGCCAGAATATTGAGAGTGTGCCAGAAATTATAAAGTGAAATTAAAACCACACAATAAGTTATTATTATAAGAAATTATAATGGTAACGATAAAAGTTGGGAATTTAAGAGCAAGGCTTCATACAATCGAGGAAAAAAACAAAAACAGATTTTTGTAATTTCCCATGTTTTTTTGTAGTTTTTTTTTTATTATTTTTAAATCAAAAACTTAGTATCATTGCAACAATTTACAAATTCAAGTAATTTTACATATACAGTAAAATCTTGTATTAATTTACAACATACCGGTAACTGTTACAAGCATTAAGTAAAAGTATCAGGGGCAGAATTTTGTGAAAGCAAAGCAAGCAATGCTTATGGGCCCCGCTGTTGTTAGGACCCCAAAAATCAATTTTCATTTTTATTTAACAGTGCTTTGCTATGTTGCCCCTCATTTTTTATTATTTTAATTTTGGCAGCAAGTTTTATAGGCGAAGCTGTCAATAAAAATAAATAAAATAAAAACGGAAACATGGAACTAATGGAGTGCCTTACACTTAACAATATAAATGCAAATGAAACCGAATGCCTAGTAGGGTTTGAAGTTTGCATATTTATAGAAAAGAATGGACAAAATATTTTCTGTATTTTATATCTTATCTGAGTGCATGTGTAATATTTTTATTTTTTAATTTAAAAAAGTACTTTTGTAGTTATCTTCATTTAAACGATGCAACAGGTAAGGTTTTTTTTTTTTAAAAGTAAAAGTTTAATTTCAAGATACTGTTGGTTGAAAAAATATTTTCTTCCTCCTTGCCCACATCAGAATAAGCATGAAAAGGATATACAAAAGTGAAGCCAATAAGAGGCAGAAAAATAACAAAAGTTTATTTGCCATGGAGGTTAATGAATTGAACAAGTTAAATACAGATGAAATTATTAATAAATTTGAAGAGGATAAATTGATTTAAAAAATTTGTTTTTCTCCATATTGGAGAATTTCAGTATATCATGCTTTTATGTTGAAGTTGAAAATAAATATATTCTCATTTATATCTTGAATGACTTCTATTACTATTTCTTATATAGAAACAGTCAGATGACAGCCGGGTTCCAGTTTTGCAGAGTCTTTTCTCCTCCTTAAGACAACAACAGAAATCTTTCCAGCTCTTTTTCAAATAGCAACAGTGAATCTTTCACCCTACAGATAGATTCACTTTAATATAATTGTTCTAATAACTAAATTTACCCTAAGTAATTCAATCAACTTTATGAAAAAAAAAGAAAGAAAAATAAGTAATTAAGATATAAAAATAAACAAAGCCATAATATGTTTCATAAGATTTAAATCTCTCCTTTAAAAATCAACTAAAACGAATACCATAGAAAGATTATAAGAAGTTTAGTTATTTGAAGTTTTTCCCCATCCTTTTCATTATTTATAAAATTAAAAAAATGTCTGAAATCTTACATACAGTATTTTCAAGGATTCATTGGACATCTTTCTCTCTGGTTCCATTTGGTTAAAAGAGTCCAGAATTTTTAAAATTTCAGGCTTTCTTTAATTTTTATATGTACATAATATTTTATATTTACTGTATATTCATTTTTTCACAAACTTGTTGGATTTCTTTGATGAAAAATATTGATGCTATTAAGATTATGATTCCTCCCTCCTTCCGCCCACACAAACACTTTAATTTTAACAATAATGCTAAGCAGAGCTACAATAAAATAATTCCATCCAGCCACACTTAGTTCGCATCTACAATAATATATAGAATTTTAATTTACCAAAAAAATCAAACTTTGGAAGCCATAACAAAACATTTATAGAATCTTGTTTTTGTTGTTGTTTTTACAAATATAGTTTAAATCAATTTATAATAAGAATCTACTGTATTTTAGAATATTGTTTAGATTAACCTATAAACATTTTTTTTTCTAAAAAGGATTATTTTACTCAATAACATTCATAAAATACAGTACATAATATTTGACAAGGAATGAGGCACTCATTTAAAATAATAATTTGTTTCAAATTTAATTTATAGAAAGAAAGTTTATTATAAGTAAAACTTGATAAATAAAATAGCTGTATTTTATTTTTTCCACATAGTAATTCAAGTTTACAAGTTTAGACTTGTAAAATTGAATTGATTATAATGTGCAAGTTTTACTCTATAATGTTTTTTCATTTCAATAAAAAGATAACTAATTCAGCACAATTTTTTTCCTACTCTGATTTTTCAATCATTTCATCCATAGAAAAATGTAAAAGGAAATTATTTACTCAAGAATTGCTCAAGCTTTTTCTGAATATAAGGTTCCCAACAGTTTAATCTTATTTTTATGAAGATATATTAAATAAAAAAATTGACATTACCGGTACTTTTTTTTAACACAATCACAAAATCCCCCAAAATGGAAAAAAAATCAATGAATCGTAATATACAAAAACAATTCATATTTTCACATTTCTTTAGATACTGTATATGATGCTAAGATGTTACAGATTGTAGATATAATTAGTTTCCCTTAATATCAGTATTAATCATTAAATAAACAAATTTAAATTTGTTTTTTCTGGACAAAAACAAAGTAGATAAAAAAAAAAGCATGTGTTGTGTAAAATAAATTTAAGACTGTCAAATTAACTTATCAGAGACATTTTATCAGTTAAGATGAATGTTAAAATGGAGAGACAATGTTCCACAAAATAATATTAACAATCACACGGTGATGATGGACATGTCGCTTTTGGCGAACCTTTGGATTGGGCATACCTTACTACATATGGAAATGTACCTAATAAAAACATTAAACAATTTTAGATCCACTGTTATCATCTTCCTTGCTTTCCAAAGAAAAGGGTGGAATGCGGCAATCGAAAGTTGAGCCATCCTGTCGCTCCATTCGAAACGTACCCCTAAAAATAAAAATATATCTTAGAGAGCTTTTCATCTAAAAGTGTTTTAGTAGATTAATTACCATATTTTTACAACTAGTTTAGAAAATTGTATTAATCAAGCATTCAGAATTCATTATTGTTACAATTAGACCTATCGCCTAAAAAAAAAATCCATGACTTAAAATGCGACTTTTTCCCCCATTGTTTATAAAAGTATAACTAATGAAAAATGAAACAAGTTAATAATTATTACGGTAATATATCCAAAGAAATATTTTGTAACAATATTTTTTGTAAAAAAAAAAAAAAAGCTAACAGTAAAAATAAATAAAGATAAAGTACTGTAAATCAAGGGATATTCCGATATAGAAAAATGATTTTTTTTTTAAAAAAAAATATTAACTCAATTCCTAATAAGAAAACGAAAACTATTGTGATCACTATTCCTGTCTGTCCATCCGATTCCACCTCCCAGAAAAAAAAAAAAACTTTTGTCATTTATCCAATTTTGCTAAAATTCTACTATAATTCAGACCAGACTGGATCAAAAAACATTACCAAAAAATCATTATGTAGACTGGTTCTGGTCTACAATATTCTCTATCTTATCCCAAAATAGAGATAACTGTGAAACTAGGCAGAAAAAAAAAAACATTAAGAAACATTCTACAGTATTTTTAGATAATTTGGTCAAGAAAAGAATTTGTTAGAACATATTCTAATAATTATTGAGAGTGCGACGGCATACATTTAACCAGTGTTGCCAAAAACTTTCATGTTTTAACATTAGTAATTTCTTACACCAAATCACAGATATACTGTATTATCCCCATTAAAATTTCATAAGTCCCATGCCCATTTTTTTTAATAATCTTTTGAAAATACAGCACTAGTGCCTGCAATGAAATTCTTAATTTTCTCTCAGTGGTAATTTTCTTTCATGGATAATAATTTTCAACAGTGATTGCAAATCTGCTTAATAATTATTTTAAGTAATATTGGAATAAACCTATATATTTTTAAAATCCAAATATAGTGCCTATTTTAAATGTCAAAAACAAAAAATTCTACATCAAACCAGAGACACAGTGAAGCAAAACTGTCGAAAAAATCTGGAGAAATAGTTTTTTTTTTCTAATACTGCACCAGTACCCAAAATACAGAATAAAAAAATT
Organism: Euperipatoides rowelli; assembly: GCA_003024985.2. Classification (NCBI taxonomy): domain Eukaryota; kingdom Metazoa; phylum Onychophora; class Udeonychophora; order Euonychophora; family Peripatopsidae; genus Euperipatoides; species Euperipatoides rowelli. Next base: position 85,145 of record PXIH01S0000032.1, read on the forward strand.
AAAAACAAGTACCCTATTTTTTAAGAGTGCACTTCCGGTGTACTGAAAAGTGTAATAGTGTAAGGTGTACTTTATAACAGCAATTTTAGAAGCAATAATGGCCACTAATGAGAAGCGTGTATATTAATCATTGTTCCAGTATTAACAGTATACCAACAAAATTTAAATGTTTTAATGTAACAATTTATAAAATTATATACAGAATATCTACTGTAGCTAGATATTTAATTATTCATCATTTTTTTTTTCATATTGAATTGGGATAATAGTACAGTATGAAAAATAAGGAATTTACAATAACGTAATTATTAAACAATTTACAAAGTTTAGAAGAGATATACAGTTCCAAATGGTAGCAATCATGGAGCACTTTGCTCCAGGCGGCAAGAAAAAGGGCTCAAAAAATATATAGCAAATAGGGCTATATACGTACAGTAGGTTATAGCCTACTGTATATAATTTTTTTTTAAAGATAAAATGACAATTCTAACAATTAATGCCCTGCACATAATACATTTTATTAAGCTTACACCTTGTAATTTTTTTTAAAGATAAAATCAATTCTAACAATTAATGCCCTGCACATAATACATTTATTTTATTAAGCTTACGCCTTGTAATACAATTTATAT
>PXIH01S0000033.1:74440-85743 GCA_003024985.2 Euperipatoides rowelli
CTTTGTGATGTCTTGAGATTGGGAACCTCTAGACATTGTCTTCTTTGTCAACCCTACAGTTGCACCACTTGGAGTTTGATCAGACTGATAGCCACACACAGCTATCCATATAAATATAATAATATGTATTATCATATAATGCTTTGTAAACAGACAGATGGAAACACCATCAACATGTATATATTATTCATTGCTAAAAATATAATCAACACAAGAATTTCATATGTTTGACTATTGAGACATATCAATAGAACCAATGTTCCACATTTACTAAGGTAGGACTAATAATATTTTACAGTATAACTTTTATTAATCTTTAATACTAGTGACAATAATTGAAATATAATGTTTCTTCGCCTAGTAGGCCTATAATATATGTGTCCCAGAATTCCCTTTCTGATAACAATTTATCGCAACTCATGAATTAAAGGTTGTGTCCACATTCCGTTTGCTGCAACTCAAAAGTTTTTACACATCATTAGCAGGACATTAAGGCGAAACTCAATTCAATGCCACATGTTGGACAGCTTATCCTTCATCATGGTACTTATGGTGTCTATATTTGAGCCTTACAAACTTTGGTAACTTTAGCTGGCATTCAGCATTCCTTATCGACTTCTGTGGACTACGTTGAAATGATAGTCTGACATGCTCTTCAGTGTTGGGTGATGTTGAATGACGACCTTGACCTTAGCCTGCAGTAAACTTCCAGCCCCTTTAAACTTCTTCTTTAATGCATGGATTGTAGGTCCACTTGGTGTTTATTTCTTATACGGTGTTTGATATTTGCGTTGGACAGTTAATGGAGATTTCGTTTTGGCCAGCGACAGCATGAATTTGTGCTTTTTCTTGTATGGATGCCTTTTGAATTAAAAATGCCCTGTGGTGCCATCTATTGAACAACAACAAAAAATACCTTTTTACGTTGATAAACAAGTTGCTTCTAAAGGTTTGTGGATATGACTTTTGGTTCATGAGTTAAGTTATATATCGTTATTATAATGGTAATTCTTGGGCAACCTGGACAATACTTACGAAGCAGACCATGTACTAATTGAGAAATATAATTTAGTATGCACCTAAATCATCATACAAATAAATCATCATACAAATAAATCATTCCCAAATGATGGACTTTCATGTTTGTGTTGATTTATCAAACTTCCGCACGGATAATATATACCTTCAATAATAGGATTACACCTAGCATGGTAGCTTTCAAGCTTTTCACAGATATAAACAAACCATATTTCCCAGCCAATTAAAAACAGTGATGGATTCAAAGAACCACGCTAAAGACATGACTCAATATAAAATTTGTACAGAAGATGATTGATCAGTATAAAGTCATAAGTGATGAATAAGAAAACAGCTTTGAATTCCCACTTGAAGTGGAAATCCAATTCTCCGATATATAGGTCTCGATCATATGCTTATGCTAACTCTTTCTGGACTAATACTCACGCAAACAGTAATCCATAAGCGATAATTGATCAGATATCCTGCAGTGGTTAGACGATAAGTGGAAATCCACTTCTCCGATATATAGGTCTCGATCAAATGCTTATGCCAACTCTTTCTGGACTAATGCTCATGCAAACAGTAATCCATGAGCAATAATTGAACAGATATCCTGCAGTGGTTAGAAGATAAGTGGAAATCCACTTCTCCAATATATAGATCTCAATCATATGCTTATGCTAACTCTTTTTGGACTAATGCTCATGCAAACAGTAACCCTTGAGCGATAATTGAACAGATATCCTGCAGTGGTTAGAAGATAAGTGGAAATCCACTTCTCCGATATATAGATCTCAATCATATGCTTATGCTAACTCTTTCTGGACTAATGCTCATGCAAACAGTAATCCATGAGCAATAATTGAACAGATATCCTGCAGTGGTTAGAAGATAAGTGAAAATCCACTTCTCTGATATATAGATCTCAATCATATGCTTATGCTAACTCTTTCTAGACTAATGCTCATGCAAACAGTAATCCATGAGCGATAATTGAACAGATATCCTGCAGTGGTTAGAAGATAAATGGAAATCAACTTCTCCGATATATAGATCTTGATCATATGCTTATGCTAAATCACGCAAACAGTAATCCATGAGCGATAATTGAACAGATATCCTGCAGTTGTTAGAAGATAAGTGGATATTGAGGGTTAAAAACACACCTTATCAACATTATTCAACAACAGTAATTATCTTTGATTAATCAATAGCTCATAACTCAGAATTAATGCACCATCTGAAGGATAATATCTTTTTATGGTCCCCTGAGCTACAGAAGTTTAAAATAACTCGATTCAATCCTCGTTTAGCCAAAAATATTCATACCAATTTTAATTAGTTTAAGGAGATAGGAATATCTTTTTATATTTGTTCTGACTTGAATAATTAAAATTATAACACAATAAATCAGTAACCCATTGTTATTTTGAATGTGTGTTTATAATGTAAATTTATAATGAAAATTTTACGTTAAGAAATGTCATTAAAACGAATGTCGCTAGATTCATTAAATAAATTCCATATTCAACGTACAAAAGGCACATCATATTCCATTCTTTAGAAACAAAGAGGAACAGAAGAAATAGTAATAAAAATTTATGATTAAATTTAGAAATATATTATATTAATACTTATTTGAATGAAAAAATGAGGTATATAATAATATAATAAACATGTGCTATACGTTATATGAAAATACATATTATGGTTATATAATGAATTGAAACATAGTAATGTCATCTTATTTAAAATGAAAGAAAAAAAAAAAGAAGTTATTTCAAAAGTTAAACTCACTTCTCCTCGGCGTAGATAAGCTTCAACTAAATCTGGCCGCAGATCAACAGCTTTATTCAAATCTGTGAGGGCAGCAACTAAATTGTTTTTATTCTGAAAGTAAAATAATAAAAAAATGGAATTATTTTACAATACCACACTATTAGAATAAATTATATAAAGTTAAGAAAAATATAATAGATTTACACATATTCTGCCTTAAATTTATAGTGTCTGTATCTAAGACCTACCATTGTTATACAGCCCAAAATCATAAAAATAAAAAAAAAATCTATTTTGTGACCTTTAAGCAGGGTCGTCTTATCCATTAGGCACTATAGGCACTGTGCCTAGGGCCTACAAATATTTTAGNGCCTACAAAAATAATGCATAATATTTGGTATTTTATTTCTGTTTTGGGTTTTAATGTATAGCTTAGTAATTTAGAATTTTAATGATATTTTGGGATTGTATATTTAATAATTGTATTTGCAATATGTATTTTGATTTGGTTTCATTTAAATATAATTAATTAAGAATTCTTAATTATTTTTTAAAAAATAATATATTTGGTACACTTCGGTGATTTTATCATTATCGATAACCAAAAAAATGGCATTACAGATTATCGAATCGGTAAAATGTTCAACCGTAATTAATTATTATTATACTTAAAACTAAGCATCTTAGTATTTCAGTTTTAAAAACCTTATTGGTTTTGTTTTTGGATTTCAAAAGAAATAACTGGAAAATTGGAAATGGTCATATTTTTGTTAGCTTCTTATCATCATGAAAACATTTACAATATTTCAATATTTGAGCAAAAGTTGTTCTTAAAATGGCCTACAAAATTTTAGGTGCCTAGGGCCTACGAATGTATTAAGATGGCCCTGCCTTTAAGGGATAAGGAAGGATTTTCACGAGGCTGAAACAAGAAGCTTTATGATCTAGGTAAGGGGTTTACAACCATTTTGTACCCTAGAGCACATTATAAAATACGGTAGGGTGGCGGGCACCATCTATATTTTCCGTAATAACGAAAATATATGAGCAGATGTCAAAAATGTGGTAGAATATGGATTATATCACCTGTATTTAGACAATTCTCTAACTATCCCCACCACTACTCAATTCGGCCGTCTGCGTGCATTGCACTCAAGTTCATCAACGTTAACTTGGCACAAAAAGTGGAATTAAAGATGTCGATTTACAAGTAAATTGGTTGCCTAACCATTGACAATCTAAATCAATGGGATCCGAGCGCTGCTAAGTTAACTTGGACAAGCTTTCATTTTGTGGTTGAACAGAAGCGGGCACACACAAATTGATCAACGGGCACCAAGCCACCCATGGGTACAGGGTTGGGAACCACTGGTCTAGGTCATCATAAGCTTTATTAAAGTCAGTAGTCTACTGATGGTGGTAGACACTGATTGTGAAGGAGATTCTAAAGGATGTCAGTGTAATTTGAGCCAATGTGTAATTTGGGTCAGTGAAAGCTTTCAGGGTTTTCTACTAGGTGGCAGCATTGTATAGTTATTATTGGAAACTTTGTATTCACATTACTAGTGGCTGTAACATTTGCTCTTCTGCTAATAACTTGCAGATTACAAAAAAAAGTTTGTTTTTTGTAGTTTTCTTATAATATTTTATTTTTTTTTAAATTTGTGTGGTGATAACATAGTTATGGGTATTAGATTCAAACTATTATGATAATGTTGTTCATATAATCAACTATAATTGTGGCTAGTTTCATAATCTATTCAAGAATGTAATATAGTGTCCAAATTGTCTTTTTGTGTAATTTGGTCCACTAGCTGTCGTGTATTTTGATCCATTGGTTTAAATTACACAACCATGCTGCCACAAGGACTAAATTATACAACACTGCCCAAATAATTTGAATTAATAATTTAATGTTCTATTACACTTCATGAAAAAGTATTGGACCAAATTACAAGGCATTGGCCGAAATTATACGCTAACACAAATTTTGTTTTTGTTACTTGTTAAACTATGTTATAACTGTTTCTGAATCAAAAGCTTGTGTGTATTTCAACACTGAACAATGCCTTATTTAAAGGTAAAAATTAATGTAAAGGATTTTTAATGTTTTTTTTTATTATTGATTTTCAAAGATAACTAGTAAAAAAATTTTACTGGAAAAAAAAAATTTAAATGCTGAAAAAAAAAAGTTATTTAAAGATAAAATTAAGAATATTATTATCCTCAGTCTGAGATTACAAATTGAAACTTTCATATTTTTTGGGGGTCTGAGATTAATTTGATGACGAAACAGTCTCTACAGCTGTTTTCTTTGTAATGATTTGACATGCAAATAGAGAGAGGTATATTCAACTTGTATTAAAGGTTATTTTGAATTAAAAAAAAAAACACAAATTGTACCATAATAGCACAAAGGATGAATTTGATTATGATTTTTTACAAGTATGTAAAAACTTAGTGAAAAGGATTTCAAGCTTTAAGCTGACAAAGACAGCAATATATTCTATAGTTAAGTATAGCAAGCTGTATTCATTTATAGTCTATGACATCACAAAATATCTCCCCTGGTGTATACAGCTGACAATGTTGTTTTAAGGGGGAGGGGCTAAAGACATTTATTTTAAAAATTCAATTGTAAATAACTATTTTTTTTTTAATTTTTTTTTTTTTTTTTCTGGTGGAAATTTTTTTTTAGTAAAAATCTTTGAAAATCAATAATTAAAAAATCCGTTACATTTGACCTTTAACCTAAATATTTCAAAACTTGACAATGTAAGGTTATGGTTTTAGAAATATCCAGTTAGGTGGTCCAAATTACACGGATTTCCCCTATACACACACATACACACTCTGTACTGTATAATATACAAAGTATGCAAATATAGTATACTGCATAAAACTATGAATATAAACTTTAATATTCATAATATGTAAATGAAAAAAAAAAGAATATCTTTAATGTAGTTTAAAATATCTACAATTTTTTTCTCTTTATCATCAAATACAACATATGTTCAATTATTCTTTCTTGAAAAAATAAATCATTTCTTTCATTTTTGAAATTTGATCGATATTTAGATCTGAATGCCTTTGTGGCAGTTAATATTTTGACTTTTTGTCATTTGAAAGCAAATAGAAATACTACAAAAAGATTTTTTTTCTTAAATTTTTTTTATTAAAATTATGCTTGGGAAAAGATTTAAAAAAAAAAAAAAATGCGCTTTATTTGATGGGGAATGGAAGGTTGGCTTCGTATAGTTATTTCTAAATTCTTTTCACTGACTTGCAAACAAAAATAAGAACCTCTCAGCAGGGCTCAAGACATGCCTCATTAAACAACAGTATCAAAACAAATTTAAACTAGAATTAAATTGCAAAAATTCAACACTAAAATCAATACTAAAGAAAAAGAATAATTCAGACTACAATGATATGAAATAACAAAATATAATAGTAATAAAGCAGCGATTTTAGTCTTTAGATGTATTTAAAAACGGGACAATCAAGTTTGGAGAGAGAGAGAAACTTTTCTTTTTGCAACCTCAGTAAGTAAAGTTATCTTTCTTTCCTGACATTATATACTGTAAATTCGTACACATGATTTCTTTTTAAACTTTTTATTGCTTAGTTATAGAAACAATACCTAAATTTTGGATGCATTATTTCTATTGCTAGTCTATGCATAATGGCTTTATGATTTCTATTAATTTATTTTATTAGTGTTTGGATGTACTGTGTCATCCCTATTTATTTAACTATCAATCAATTCACCGTCTGTCTACCCATCAATGTATCTTCCCACAAATGATTACTCACCCATTAATTTAATAGGCCTATACAGTATATTCACTCACCCATTAACCCATCTACAGTATCTCCCTCTAAGTATCCATCCAACCATTTTCCCAGCCATCCATCTACCTATCCACTATCTAGCCATCCATCTATCTATCATCCATCAATCTATTCGACCATCTATCCTTTCATCTATCCATCCATCCACTCATATATCCATCCATCTAACACCCATCTATCCATCCATTCCATCCATCCATCTATCATCCATCAATCTATTTGACCATCTATCCTTTCATCTATCCACCCATCCACTCATATATCCATCCTTCTAACACCCATCTATCCATCCATCCCATTTATCTACCCATCTCCAGCCATCTATTCAACCATCTATCCATCCAACTATCTGACCATCTATACATCAATCCATTCATCCATCTATCTGTTCATCTATCCATCCATCATCTATCCGACCATCTATCCATCCATCTATCCACCCATCTATCAATCTATCTATCCATCTCTCTATCTATGACTATCTATCTCTTTATCTCTCTACTATCTCGATTAACTCTACTATTTCTCTATTTGTCTCTCTCTCTGACTGTGTTTCTGTCTGTATATCTGTCTATCTATCTATCTATGTTTCTGCTTCTCTGTCTGTCTATCTGTATCTGTCTATCTATATGTCTGTCTATCCATCCATCCACCCTTCCATCTATCTATCTATCTATTTATCTATCTATATCTATCTATNCTATCTATATCTATCTATTTATCTATCTATCTATCTATATATCTTTCCATCCTTCATTCATCTGTCTATCTATCTATCTATTTGTCTCTATATTTACATTAATCACTATGCTTATCTTTTTAATCGATCATATCAATCAAGCTTAACTATATCTTATTTATCTATCAATTTAATGATCTACAGACATAGTACCTACCAATCTACTTACCATAGTATCTAAGGTAAGTCATTTGAGGGAAATTGGTGCAATTCAAAACTCTATAGACTAGAGTAGGTATGCCATTAGATCATATCAATTACCTACTGTACTATTTCTAAGATAACCAAATTAGTTAAACAAAAATGTGTGACTTCAGAATTCAGTTTTTTGTTACTAGTGTACTGTATTTAATTTGTTCTTGTAGGGTCAAAATTAATGCCCTTCCCTATAACTCATTTTTATTTGGAAAATCGTTTATCATTCTCTAAGCACACTTTATTGGCTAATATGAATGGTAAGTTATATATTGTATATTTTGTGATATCAATATATGTCAGATTTGAGTAAAAAAATACAGGCTTATTGTGTCAATTTTTATATAAGACAGTGGTGTAGCTAGAGAATTCGGCCTTGGGCAAAATTTGCTAATGCGCTCCCTAACCTGAGCTAAAAGTTAAAATGTTTGTAAAATGTCCTTGAAACTAAAAGTTTTTACTATTTTGGATACAAGTAGATTAACAGAAGTTCTCAAATCATTAAAATCTAATGATTTGAAAACTTCAGGATGGTCCACTGCAACTGGTACAGTAATCCCATGGTACGGTGGTAAGGCATTAGTATAATGATCCGTGGGTTGGGGAGAAGAAGACATCTTATTTTCCGGTAAACTCTATCAGTACCTTGGTACAGTGGTAATGCTTCTGTATAATGATTCGTGGGTCGGGGAGAAGAAGACATCTTATTTTCCGGTAAACTCACTCTATCAGTTCCTTGGTACGGTGGTAATGCTTCTGTATAATGATTCATAGATTGAGAAGACATTTCATTTTCCGGTATGGTTTCTAAAGTATTCCGAGATGTAGCCTTCTTCCTCATAGGTTTCCTTTCTATTGTGTAAGGTACACAATGCATATCGGTTTTTGAAGCATTCATGATATTTGAAAAACAGTCTTGTAAAAGTAAGATCAAGGAGGAACAGCAGCAGTAAAAAGAATGAGATGAAAATAATTTTTAAGGTTAAATACTCTACATCAGCTCTTCGGTGATTGGTCAACATTGATTGGTTGTTTTTACTTTTTAGACTTATGTTTCTTACCTTTAGACTTGGGTTTCTTCTTTTTAGCTAGAGGAATATATATTTTTTGATGCTTGATAGATTTGTTAATACCGTAATATTTATTAAAAAATTCAGGGTGGCTTAACTGGTCCGGTGGGAAGTGGTCTCCACAGAAATACGTGCCATCAATTTCATGTTCACAACAGGAAGGTTCAAAACATTTGTAAAAATAACTTCTAATCTTCTGGATTTTAGGTGGTTTTGATCGGGTAGGAATAACTTGATCGGTCCGTCTAGCTAGAGCTTCATTCAGGGTAGGTATGACTTGATTCAGGGTAGAACTCAATTGTGAAGTTACAGCTGGCATGGTATTCGGAGATGGGAATAATACATCATCCCCATCATCATAGTAGAGTGATGGCATTCTCTGTGTGAATCCATCATAATTATGATCAAGGATAGCAACAATAATCGGAATTCTCCATGACAATAATATAACAAGCATGATACCCACATCTTTTATGTTTCATACAATAAAATATAAATTTAGGATAATCATTTAAATCATATTCAATGGGTACTAATTTATAGCAATCTTTTTCATAACATCTAGATTTGAATGGTAGCCTGAGTTTAATGGCTTTTAAAGGTTAGACCGGTGATGCAGTTGGGGAGTCGGAGATAGTGTAAATCTCCGGTGTCGGTTTAGTTATGGTGTAACTTTCTAGAAAAATAAACAGAAAAAAAAGTCATGAATAGTTTGAAAAAATAAAATATAGACTTAGAAATAAATATTTAAGTTTCTACATACCAAGTTCCTTTTTCTTGAGAGCTAATAGTTGCTGTAACATATTTTTCTTGGGCTGCGATAACTAAGATATTTGGACTGGATGGCAATTTGTTCTTCAAGACCGATAATTTCACTCCTGATAAGTATTGCGAATAAACTATTTATTTCATCGGTGACCATATCATCCATATCCCCATTGGAAATAATGTTCACGGGTTCCATATCTCTGGTCAAATTAATGTTGAGGGCATCTAACTGCTCTGTATTGCTGCATTCCATGGTTGAATTACTTGTCGTGAGAGAGCTCAGGTTGAAGTGATTAAAAAATATTTTTCTTGGTATTTATACCCTATACTAAAATGATATTAACCAATCAGAAGTGAGATTGAAGATCCCGCAAAAAGATAAGGAGTTTTGAAAAATCCCGCCTAAAAGACCAGATGTAGTTTTCACTGCATTCTGTGCTTATCCTATGATGTCATTAAAAGTATTTTTTTTTTACTTTTTTGTAACGGAAGTAGAGTTATTTAGGATTGAAGGATACGGAAATGGTTGTGGAAGTGGCATGTGTGGTAAAGGTATCTGCCATATTGGATTTTTTGAACTCAAAAATGACATCACTCCCATCATGCATCATTAGTCATATGATCTGAAGGTCCACCCTACCCCTATTATATTTTTCTAATTTTTTTCAAAAAAATGTCCAAGTTTTTCACGCATGTTTCTGCACATCCTATGATGTCACTTCTGGTCAGCCATCTGGGAAAAACCCAGATGGGGACAGAAACTTTTTCAATCCCATCATGCATATAATATTCCAGATAATAGAGCTTTTAAAGCTTCAATATCTGTAAAAAAACAGAAACAATAAGTCAACAATCTTGGATTTTGAAAAGACCTGGATGGGGCCAGAAATTTTTCAATCCCATCATGCATCATAATATATCCTATCATGCATCAACATCTATCCCCTCATGAACCTAGAAAAGACCCGGATGGGGCCAGAAACTTTTGAAGTGGGAAGGGAAAATGTCCCATCATGCATCATAATCAATCACAGCATGCATCATAATCATCGATTAATTGATATCTCATAATGCATCATAATTGATTAATCAATATCCCACAATGCATCATATTCGATTAATCGATTACCTATCCCATCATGCATCCTAATCCATCCTAAAATGCATCAGAATGTGATGTCATATGTTGATATTTGGGCATAAGATGGCAGCCATCTTTGATTTTATGATGTCACTTCCAGCCGCCATCTTGAAAAGACTCGGATTGGGCCAAAAATGACATTTATTATCTACTTTAGACAATTATTTAATTAAGGAATTATCTGAACTGATTTTTTATTTGTTTTCAACACAATTTTTTGATTGTTTTGTAATGTTTTTGATTTTTATACTTGTAAATTGTTATTTTTTTCTCCTCTCTTTTTGTATGTATTTGATTATAATCATATTTTAGTATTTGCCTAATGGTTATTAATGGATTTGTAATTCAAGTATAAGAAAACATGAATTCTATTTACCTTATTGGACATTTTGTATTTTTTAGATCAATCTTTAGTAAAAGTATTTATAGCTTAGCCTACATAGAGTGATCGATCATCAATTGTTTTTTAAAAATTAAATTTTGTCCTATTCAAAAAAGATATAGAGTTCCTTTTAATCTCTATTATGTTGTGATAGTTGTAGTAATTTATTATTATATAGTATTAGGTAATTTGATACAGTCACTGAGATTTGTTGTATAGTTTTGTTACGTTTTTATGATGTTTTTGTTTGTTCTATTTATGGTTTGATTGGTGTAAAACCATAATAACTGTATAAGCTCAGCTTCAACTTATATGAAATAAATAAAAAATAAATAAACATTAATTTTTTTA
>PXIH01S0000034.1:51325-63789 GCA_003024985.2 Euperipatoides rowelli
GGGGGGGGGGCTGAGGGTCAGCAATCGCCGACCAGTCAACCCTAAATTTACACCTAACCTTTCCAACACTGAACTGAAATTTGCTTGTCTTTTTTTTAAAAATTATATTAGGGGTAACTTTATTTCAAAATTCACAAACATAGCAATAAATACAAAAAGTAATTCAATTTGAATAATCAAGAATCCTAGCCCAGAATCGAATGTGGATTCAAGTATCAATTATTAAACATTATACAGAGATTACCTATAAAGCTTATATATATATACATTGTAAATTTGTTAATATAATAAAATAATAACTATTTACTAAATCAATCACTAACCAAAATTAGATTACTATTAACGTTAAAAATGATTAAGATTAGGTTAAAGCTAAGTCAAATAGTTTATTTAGGTAAGGTACTGGACAATTTCTATATCTATTAGTTCTTATGTAAAATTGATGTAATTTGTTAGCATTTCTAGTGTCTCTATGAGTGTAATCTACATTTCTTGGTGAGCAGTATACAGGTATTGCTTAAAAACAATTTTTGCGAATCTAATAGCAATATTTTTCCTTCTGAAAACTAAATCATCAATATTCAGCATCAGGAGTGCTTCAGCATAAGTTGAGTAATTATTTCCTAATATTTTTACAGCTCTGATTTGCACTGCTTCAATTTTTCATATATGCTTGATGGTAATAGCTCCCCCCCCCCCCCATACCTCACAGCAATATTCCAAGACAGGAATTGATACAAAAAAATCAGCTTTTAGCTAATTCATTTTATAAATGATGTGAAACCTTTTTGATGCTTTCTTTATTATCTCATCAATATGTATGTCCCACTTAAGATTATTCTGAATATGTACTAATATTTTGCATGAGGACTTCATAACTAATTGATGTTGATCAACACCTATACTGATAGGTTGCTTCTCTTTGGTGAAGCTATGGTGTATTAAGCATGACTTTGCTGGATTAAAAATCATTTCTTTTTCTTTAGCATCTTCTGACACAATACTGAGATTTTTCTGTAGTAATGCAATAAGATCATTATTTGTTCCTGCACATACAATTGATAAATCATCAATGTATTTAATTGGGTCAGGAGTGGCCCTTGCAATACCACTGGATAATATAACAAACAACAGAGAACTAAGAATGGATCCCTGTGGTATGCCATTATCAAATGAGTATATTATACTATCTTTGGAAAATGGAATATTTATTATATGATTTCTCATAAAAAGATAAGATGTCAGCCACTTAACCAGTTTTGGAGATGGGTTCATTTCCAGCAATGATTCAATAAGCAGTGGTGGATCTAGACATTTTTGTTTGGGGGGCAAAGTTGGTTTCTGACGCCCTCAATTTCTGTGGATGTTCTTTCAAACAAAAAAATTTGAGAAGTTTTTTTATTTATTGGTTATATGGACATTTTGGTATCCATTAATTCAAATGTAAATAATTTGAGAAGCTTTTTTTTTTTTTTTTAGTTAAGCGCCCTTGACTACATGTGTTTATTTCTTAATATAAAAAACTTAATACAGTATATACTGTATAATTTTTTAACTTCAAGACCCTTTTGCTGCCCCCCTGATGTGATGCCAGGGACATTTGCCCCCACCCCCTATATTCAGCACTGTCAATAAGTGCGTTATGTTGAACCAAATTGAACGCTTTAGTGAAATCAGTAACTATGGTTGCTGCTCTGATATTTTTCTTTTCAACGGGTTTAAGAGTAGCCTACTATTTATCATGAGAGTTAAGTACTGTGCAGTACTTTTACCCGGGAATCCTCCAAAATGGCACTCATCAATACCAAGTTTGACTTCTGGAAATAAGAGTGAATATATACAGTATATATATATTTCACATATCTCTGCGAAATAAGGATTAAGGATCTTTGGTTTTAAGAACATAAATCAATCCAAATATATTTCCTTTTAATAATTATCATTATCAGAATATCATTTCTATTTTGGCAAATAAATTAATTAATTTGTAATGTTAAAAGTTATAGCCAAGACACAGCACAAAAGTTTTTAACGTTGTGCTCAGACTCTTACTATTAAAAGGTTGTATAATGGGTTGATTCATTTTCGGCTAATTATAGTTATTTATTAACAGCAGAAGAGCATTATTAAAGGATTTTTTTAAAAATTAAATATTAGTTATTATATTAGTATAAAGCCAATATATTTAACTTATTATTTTTTTTAATTAGTTTTTTTTTTTTCATTTATTTGGAGGGGGCAAGTAGGGGAGCTAAGTATATTTTGAGGAGGCTTTTAGCCCCCCCCCCCCTCCCATCTGGTGTCATCCCTGGATGCAATACAACTTGAACTCTGTACAAAAAGGGTAAAGTAGCAACATTCAAAATCCTTAGATCAAACCCAGAACTAAAAAAAACGAATTGAGATATTTTATGAAAAAAGTGCAAATCCACAGAATATAGCTGAGACAGGTGAATAATTCCTACTCAATATTTACAAACATGGATAAACCAAATCTTTGAATGATTTACACTGTGTAATGTACAACAAAATGGATAGCTTAAAAATGTAACCTAACCAAAAAATTGGCCTTTTGAACTTGCCTCTTACCTCTGATGCAGCATGTCAGCACCCATAAGAATTTACCACCAAATACAATATTGGCTAGGAAACAAACTCTCACCAACAGATTGGGGATGGAGGAAAGCCAGATTGAGATTATTGCCTATACGCCCTACATTGCCAGAAGTACCCAAAGAGTTAATTCACTTAATAAGTTGTAATTGCAAAACAGGATTAAAGACAAAAGTGCCAGTGCAAAAAGGAAGGCCTTCACTGTTCGATAATGTGTGGGGAATGCAAGAGAACATCATGTGAAAATGCTCCTTTCACAGACGATAATAGTGGTGAATCAGTTATTGACTATGATGTATCCCAAGATTATGAGCCAGAAAAAGGATATGTTGAATTATGCAACTTTAAAAAAAAATAAAACAAATTTCAAAAAATATCCTATGTACAGTAGGCTATTTGAAACTGGACGTTTGGTGGCAATTATCCATAGTGGCAGAAAATTCTCCAGGGGGATTTACAGGGACTTTTAGGATGTTGTTATAGAAGTTAATTGGAAACAGTGTGTCAAATTTCATTTTTATGCTAATTATGTTTAGGTCAAAACTTAAAATTCCTGGACTAATATTTTAACTTATCAGTTTCTCATGCTGTCACTATTTTTATCATTTTTAT
This sequence comes from Euperipatoides rowelli, assembly GCA_003024985.2. Classification (NCBI taxonomy): domain Eukaryota; kingdom Metazoa; phylum Onychophora; class Udeonychophora; order Euonychophora; family Peripatopsidae; genus Euperipatoides; species Euperipatoides rowelli. The sequence goes on from PXIH01S0000034.1 coordinate 54,551, forward strand.
GAGAACACATACCTTTGCATTTTAATTAGCATCTGCCTTGCAAACTCAGGAACACCACAACACTAAATAACAATCTTTGATTGGATAATGGATGGGCTGCCAGAAGTTAATAAAAAATTATCAGAAACAATCAAAAAGGCTTGATTAGGTTTGAGGATATTGTTATTTATTGCCTATTGGGAGTTAGGGTTAGTGTTGGGGCAAAGTTTAGGATTCAATAAATTTAAAAAAAGACTGCTGAGCAATTTTTTCTTAGAATAAGGAGTTCCTGAGATTGTTCAGCAGATGCTAGTGGAATTTATCATTATTTAGGCCACATACAATACCAGTCCAGCTTATAGTACATCTTTCAATATGACTTCAAAATTATGATTAGTTACTAATGTAGTACTGTGAAATTATAGCCATGATTTCATAATTGCGAAAGAATCCCCATCCTATCTCAATCATGTATGGAATTTTCATCTCATCGTCTTCATTTCAGAAGGAGCAAATATAAAATAATTTGTCAATAATTTTCTAAATCATGAAGTAATGTATAAAATTTTGCAACACAATAAGCAAGAACGGTGCCTTTTTTTTTTATTTCACCATGAAATTTTCATAGGTGCTATTGTCAGTTTTTATTAATCTACAAAAAAAAGTAACAGTTTAACAAAATTTATAACAATAATAATGTAATAAAGGAATATGTAAACAGTTTATTTATAAAATTTTCATAATTCTAGAATGATTACCGTACAGCAATTAGAAATATCAGGATGATCCCTTGACATACTGTAGTACTGAACCAAAATAACCTAAACAAGATAGTTGTTTTTTTAATTATAAAATTTCTACTCTCTATGTCTTTTTTCTTTTTTTTTGGGGGGGTGGGGAATTACACCCCATTCAACATAATTTATTAACAACAACAAAAAAAAAAAGAACCTTTTTAACATCATTACAGGCAAAGAAAATCCATTTGTACATAATTGAATTAGAAAGTACAGTAGGTATCGGACTTCAAAAAGACAATTTTGCATTAAAATTAGATAAAAACAAAGAAACTGAAAGAAAGTTAGCACTATATAATTGTCAGTCAAACAAAGTTTGTTAAGGCAAAATCACATTTTTAGCAGAAGACTTTTTTATTCTTAATGCATTCAATGCATGAGTTGGCCGAAATGTAGAGTCCTTGTTAGCCTGGTAATAAAGAAAGTGCATTCTCTTTATAGGGAAACAGATAACTCCACTCAAAGTTTGTGAAAACCAAATGACAATACAGACTTTGTATGAAAACCAAATTATAAAGCAAATTTACCAATGCAACTCTATTCTTTAAGACACGATTCACAATCTTTAATAATACTCATGATGCCATACTAGTAGATTATACCCTTCCCTAATCCTGAATTTACAAGTTTTCCTTTTCAATAATCCAGTATTTCAGAGACCCACAAATACATTTCATCGTCCAAGTAGCAGTGGTCAATCGCAAAATACAAATCCAGAAATGGTTAGCTGTTTGTATAACAACACTGAATAATCCATTGCACCACTTTGAAAATGATGAAAAATATGGCACCATAATTTGGACAAGACAGCAAATTTAGATAAAATCCAATAAAAACATGAAATCTCAATGAAAACTTCACCATTTATAATACAAAATAACACAAAAGACTTTCAAATTATCATGTTAATCCATAAGTAACTGTATAATATCAAAGACACCCACAATAAATGTAGACAAAGTGAAAATCGTGACTATCCTTTTCAAGGAAATTTTGCACTTTTCCTACTATCTATGTCTTTTAATCCTATTTAAATTATTAATTTTTAATATATATTTAAGGTAAAAAATATATAATTTAGCCTACTTTGCTATAATTATAATGATGGGCAATTTTCTTGAAAATCATTTTTTTTTTGTGTGTGTGAATCGATATACAGTATATCAACAATTTTTTAAATTTCGATCAATCCTTTGAATCAATTTTCTTAAATCGGTTAAATTTTTTTTTTTTTTTTTAAAAAGTATACTTTATTGTTTTTAAATATTTTGTATACCAAATGTACCACTTCAAATTATGAATTTTATTACATTAACTACCGTACCGGTACTAATAATTTTAAGTGGAAAAAAAAACTATGCTTAAGTCCTTCAAATATACAGTAGTTGCAAATATATTTATACAGTATATAAAAAAAACAATATAAAAACATTTACATGTTATGTATTAGCACACAAATTCATGTGTCATTTAAATATGGGTCCTCGTATTTAAATTTTGATCAATCTTTTGAATCAGTTTCTGCAAGTAATTTTTTTTTTAAATAGAAATATATAGGCTACTCTGTTTTTTTTTAACTATACTGTACAATCTTTGTATCAAATGAATAATAACAATTATCAATTTTATAACAATAACTATCATACTGACTTTTATTGTATTTTGTTTCTTTGAAATTGAACTATAGAGGTCTATGGCCTAAATCTTTGATTGATGAAATTAAATCTTGATTTCCTTTAATTAATGACAGAACTCAACTGCTTCTTGTTAAAAGTCTCAAAATTAACTAAAAATATATTGTTTTTAAATTATTTAATACAGATTTTTTTTAAAAAATATGTTATATCAACATTCTAATGTTTTAAAATTTAGTAGTGAGACTGTGGGATTATAAAGCATTATTCTGAATTGCATTGTTCTTTTTCTTTGTTCTGACATAATCCAAACACAAAAAGGATTTTGTTGAGATGCGGGTTTGAGCATGTAGTGTGTTGAATAAAGTTTTCGTTAAAAAAATATAGAAAAATTATAATATGAAATCAGTCGGTGGTTCGATTTCTGGTTGGAACCAAAAATATTTTAATTAAGTCTAATTATTGAATTCAAGTTTTTTTTTTTCCTCCCATTGGATATTATTTAAATGTATCATTTTCTGAAGACAAGAAAAGTTTCGAGGACGGTGCGCTTTTGTAGCCAGGAAGCTTTAAGGAATTTTGATAATTTTTTATAACAAATAAATAGATTAGACAATTACTTTCATTTTGGGATATGGAAGAACACTTCGTTGTCTATGGTTCACCCTCGTTTTAGCAAAAACAGCCTCGTAAATAATCGTCTGGCTTCAAAAGCGTACCGTCCCTAAAGGTTCCAAAGCTGAAAATAAAAAAAGAAATTTTTAATCTTCATCTAGTATTCTATAGCCTATCTTAATATATAATTGACTAAAGGTTTCCTCACCTTTTAAAAACTTGAGCATGTGCGACTTCAGTGTTGTAAATAAAAAACTAATTCAAAAAGAATCTTGATGCATGACGTCAGCAATTTTTATTTACCATTATTATTTATAAGTAAGTTTTCTCCCTCACTTTCCCCCCTCCCCCCCTCTTTTTTTTGTCAATAGGTATTATTTAAATTCACCAAATATAAAATATTAAGTAAAAAATTAAGCTTTTGGATTCAGAAATATTTGAATGCTTAAAAATTCACACAGGTTAGTGACCTGTAAAAGTACCTCTAGCTAACGATATCTCTCAGTTGCATTCATTTTTAGTGTTAGCCAATGTATTTAATTTTTTTAACTCATTATTTTCCTAAATGGATAATTCGTCCAGTGGTTTTTTAAAACATTACAATAATGAATAAGACTGAAACCAAACGCTGATGCTTACAGTCAAATATGAAAAAAAATGCTCACTTCACACTGTATATTGGGATTAATCGATGCAGCACTTGTAACATAACTAGCTGATAGATATTTTAATTTTCTCCATGCTCTAAAAATGTATGTAAATAAGAAAGGTTGATAAGCGGAAAAGACATACGGTACTTAACTGACAACCTAATCTAAGCCTGTATAACATTTTGTCTCCTGTTTTATATTGTAGACTCAAGAGGTTAAAACTTGGAGTATACTGCATTATTATTTGATCTAGCTAATATAATTTACTTGAAGAAAAGTTTTAAGTTTTCAGGGTTTATTAAGTTGCTACTAGCAAATTAGGCAAATGCTAAGATTTTGCTCGAGTCGGTCATAATTAACCAAATGCTATGTATATTTTTTTAATGTAAATTCAATAAGGTGATAATTTCAGTGTTAAGATTGTCTAGCAAATTTTTATTTTTGCTAAAAAAAATTATAACATACGGTATCTGCCAAATTTATAATTTTGCTTTCTAACCAGCTTAAATAGTGATTTTACAATGTATTCTGGTATGAAAGAAATGATGTGAGTGGGAATGGGTGGGGGGACGGGGGATAGTCATAAAGAGAAAAACAAGTTATATTGTTCTTTTGTGGAATAAAACCAAGAAAACCCTCCTATATACTGTAAATGAAATTACTATTTTCATAATTTTAGAATTATTTACCAAAAACAAAAAAAAAATATTTCTGTATGACCTTAATTTAAAAAATAATTTAATAGCTTTTTTTTTTTTTAACAATTTATTCACCATTGATATTTTGACACGTTTTCTATTTTTAGTCGATCAGACCTGTCCGGACAACTGGAAAAAAATTTAACGTAATTGCATTTTTTTTAATGTTTTTGTCTTAATTTATGCCATTATTGTAGGTTACATAATAGTACTTGTTTTACATGTCTTATATTACATTTAAGTTTTCTTTATTATTTTTAGAGTTGACACTCTATTAGTGACAGGAGCCAGGGGTTCTCATGTGCAGAATATGGAGACCATGAAATCACACATGAATAAACAAAAGTCTAGCTTGATCAAGTTTGATGACTGTGGGGATGTGATGGCTGAAGCAGTAAGTATTTTTTTTGCATATTTAATATAATTACAAAGCATGACTAAATTCTTGCCACATTAATCAATTCTGAAATTTTACAGAAAATTGTATGATCTAAATTATTGAAGAATGGCATTCTTCAATTATTTGAACATGCCCGAGAGAAGAGTTTCCCATTATCTAAATTATTACCAAACACATAATTTACGGTGGGTTAACCCATATAAAAAAAATCTACTCTAACATAAGCATAATCTTTTCGTAGTTTTATTTTCTATTATCGATGAGGACAAAAAATGGCATCATAGGCTGAAAGGGATTATTCCTTAGGCCAGGTTCAGAATGACAGAATTTCTGCTGACATACTTCCACAACTAAATGTATTATTTATTAGTAGATTCATGTGGATCCTGCAACCAGTGCTAAACAATCAGGAGCTTTCTTTTTTATTCATATATAGCCATCTTCATATTATCAATCTTATGTTGTAAGATATTTTTTTGCACATATGGAACAATTCCTTATCATTAAAATAAATTGAGAACCACAATTTACCAATCCATTAGTATATTGATCATTATTAAGCCATGGTCATAATCGTGCTTTTAACTTCGTCTTATTATAATGAATCCGCAATATGTGGTAAAATTATAGACTGACCTAGGTGTCTTTTATAAAATTGGACTATCCTTTTAGAGGAATACTTATGTGGTCCAGGCTATTTTATTATAAAGATATAATATGTAGGCTATATCATTTTATAAAATAATGGTGGGAAGGGAACTTGCTTATAAATGATTAATTTCAATATTTGATTTTAAAAGAATTCCATTGGTGAAAATTGCAGTTCATTATGTTTTTCAATGGGATTCATAAAGCTTTTACTACAGTATCTAATAAGCAGGCTGGCATATTAGAGATTAGATACCATATAACAAAAAAATGAATCAAACAGACCACATATAGTATATTAGTAGACAGAGTTTGTGCCTATTCCTTTATGTTAGCGAGTGAAGCAAACAGGTAGTCACATGATCTTTGGAAAAACCAATAGCAGCCTTATGGCTGTATAAGGAGAATAGGCCTACATATTTTGTGAATGGTTCTTTTTGTTTTTATTGCTATGAGGCATATTCATAAAGTAAGTACCGGTACCGTTTTTAAATTTTTCCATTTCAGTGCTTCAATCATGATTTTATACAAGGACGCTAATTTCTTCCATTCAGTTTGAGCTTGTTTAGATTTTTTAATATATGTTTAAAATGTTCAAACCAATTGATCTGCCTCCAACTATGAAATAAGGTCTGTCATGCATTTCCTGAATGCAAGAAATGTGAAACCAGCTGAAATTCATCAACAAATTGTGAGATCTTGAAAAAATTGTATAATGCAATCCAGAACAAAATGTGTGGCATACTCGTTATGTTTCTTCATGTTAATGTTTGGCCTCACACTGCTGCTCAACCTTAGGCACTCGTCCCAAAAAATGCCTGGGAACAATTTAATCATCCTCCATACAGACCTTTTTCAATGTCTCACAATATGCAGCTGACTTTATTGATTTGTCAATGAATGTAGGAAATAAAAATCAGACCTTATTTCACAGTTGGAGAACAGATCAATTTTTTTTTTAACATTTTAAACGCATAGAAATATATCTAAGCAAGCTCAAAATGATTCGTAATTCAGTTCCTGAGCAATTATTTTTACTTGTATTGGTCTAATCATTAACTATTTAATATCTGTCAAACACGAACTTGGATGAGCACCAAGAATAAAGTCACGGCTATTTCTATTATTATTATATTAAAAAATGGATTTTTATTATATTACAAAACAGAAATGAATTTTTTTTTAAGAATTCAACTCTATATAATTCTAAGATATACGCAACATGAAAAAAAAATCCAAAAAAAGCTATAAGTAAACATATTTTCATTGCAGTGCAATATTATGATGCAAATTAAAACTTATAGCCATTCCTATTTTCTAGTTACATTATTATTAAAATTATCTTTATTTTTTTTTGTCTTTCATGAGGATTGAAACATTTATATATTAAATAGATTAAATGTAACAATAGACAAACAGTTATGTACGGTAGCTACTTCCTATTATTTACGATCTAAGTACGATATTATTTCTGATCTAAGTAATTTATTGATTGTATTTATTTCAATTTTTTTTTATTCTATAACGATATGGAAGATCATCTATTGTGTGACGGTTAAAAAGACTTCATTTGAAAAAAATAAATATATAAATAAACAGAAACAGGCAGTCCAAATACTAATCTATGGATGCTTAAGCACCAAGTTGCCCGAAATCAAGTGTTAACCCGGCGAGTTATTTTTGCTTCACAAACATGACGTCATACTCCATCTACTATTATTTCTGATCTAAGGAATCAAATTGGAATCATTTGTAGTTAAATGGGATAAATATTTAATTTCAGTATAATTATAACATGATAGTATAAAAACTTTTTCTATTGCTTATCAACTTATGTTTAAAATGACTAGACCCACTGATCATTTTCAGTACATCAGCGGAAATTCTAAGACCAAAGCAAGCCTCTCATAAACTTAAAACTAATACTTTCACTTGAGTAAAGCTATTACGCAATTTGTTTGGATTTTTCTTTTTTTTACAAATATTGAAAAGCGTTAAAAATTGAATGTTATTTTGAGTATAAATTGCCTTTTTTTTACTGACATTTAAAACAAAGTATATGGTACACTTTCTTTTCTGATGAGCCTTTGTTGATCACAGATAAATAAATTACAAGGAATTGGTTGATAATTCAAAACAATAATTTTATAAAGAGAAAAAGGCCAATTAATGTAAAAACAGGAAGAAAGTGTATTTTTCAATTATTAGAGATGAAAATTTTCTTAATTCGAATTTAACTGCATTTTCATTTATTTTTTGTTATTTATAGCATTCTATATTATAATAATACTTTAATTTATTTCTAACTATAAAAAAGAGATTTATTTTCTTGTTTCACATTTTTATCTTTTATTTCCACATAAAATGTTAATCATTTTAAACTTTTTATTTGAGAAAAAAAAGAAGAGTTTTAAAAAAAAAAAATTAAGGGGTGGTGTCAAAAATCAGGTGGCTCCAGTTTTCTACAAAATAAATAATAACACTTTATAAAAATAAATTGTGGCAATAAATAATTTTTTTTCCTGAATTAGAGTTAAGCTATTAACTGTATGCATCTGCTTAGTTTTTGCACAACTGTTGTTGCTTATTTTTTAATGTACAAAAATGTGAAAAACTTGATTTCAGTAAAAAGTGGAGCCACCTGGTTTTTGGCGCCATCCCTTCACGAGTCTATTATTATTGTGTAATCACTCATAAGAACAATTAAATCCTTATTGCTTTGTTGTTGTTTCTTCATTTTATTTAATATTCTTTCATATGTTTTATGCATCAATATAATATTTGTTTTATTTTTCATTCTTTGTTAGATTATAAATTTATAGTATTTTTTATTTTTATTTTTAGCCCGACAAATTAGCGAAAAGTTTGTTGTTATTTGTCAAAGGAATTGGCCTTTGTAAGTATGAGAAGAAAAAAACAGTATTAAATATATTTAATGTTACGGTATTATAAAAAACTCTGAGAAAAGTGTTCCATGTGTCTAACAAATTAAAGCTGATTTAAATTTGACATGAGGTGAAAATATAATTTCTATTCATTTTTATGTTATTACCGGTAATAAAGTCTTTTATAATACAGTATACAATATATCTTAAAATCTAAATAAATTAGTCAAATACTTAATGGTATCAATCTTAAAACTAAGCAAGTTTACAAAGAAAAAATTATAAAATAATTTTGTTGTATTTGATGATGTTTTTTGGAATTGTGAAGTATACAACAAATCTAAAATGCAATAAGATGATTTGCTTCCTTATTGCTGTGTTTTTTGTTTTTTTCTAGAAAGAAAATTGTGTTATGAGAAGAAAAAATGTTGCATTCTTTCAAAATTGTAAAACACTACACAGTTATAAAAATACATAAAATATAGCTTGGCTATTTAAATTTGAGCAAAATATTTTTAACTCTATAGAATTAGTAGAACAAATTATTTTATTGTGTGTGATTTTTTTTGATCATCTAATTTATTTGTGGTAGACTGAGTTTGCCCCATTTGAGGCACTATTTATTGCTTATACGAATCCTCCGGAATGCTTATTACCATGAGGCGCCAGGGTAATTGATATAAGAATTAACAGAATTAAGGAGGCTATTGTCGCTTTCAAAATTTTTACAAAAATATTCCCTTAGGTAATACAGGGTTTCCCACAGAAAAATTTTATAGGGTGCACAAAAATATTTAAAGAGTCCCGTATATCGTGGGCATACTTCTAAAACACATAAAGTCAAAAAATTCCAGTTTTTAGTGCTAAACAGTTTCAAAATATGTCTTCTTTGTACAGGTAATATCCACTAAGTCATATATTTTACTTCAGGCA
>PXIH01S0000034.1:69980-88437 GCA_003024985.2 Euperipatoides rowelli
CCCTCTGAAATCTGGTTCTGGCTACGGGCCTGCATCCTATATTTAGGATGGAGAAAATATAATGTGTGTGTATAATATACTGTATTTATATTATAAAGATACAATACACTTGTATCTTTATAATATTTTGTAGATGGCTAGTAAAGAACTTCAGGAACTTTGTCTGACTGGAAAAACAGTTTTTATTGCCAGGAAAATTAAAACTTGAACAAAATAAAACAATAAAGCTGGTCTGCAACAACGTAAAAAGCATAAAGTAATAAATGGCAGAAAATAAATGTCCTCACTAGAATGGCAGCAGCCTAACCATATGTGAATATAGACAGCATTATGTATGTCCGATGTCCCTTTTATATTATGGGGAACATAATATAAAAGGGACATATTACAAATGCATAAATAATGTTAATTAGTTAATCAGCACGTTCCGAAGCCAGTAACAGTGCCATCTACGCTCAGTGTGGGAACTATTTTTAGAAACTTTAAAAAAAAATGTTTGATGCCTGTGTAACGGGTTAAACGCTAGTATGTATCTATTTAAATTTCCAATACAGTAGGCTATACATTATTATTATTTGCATTATTATATCACTACTACCTAAGAAATTTGAGTTATAAATATGTAATATTCAGTTCAGGCCGAGTTAAAATTTACCCTGTGATTTTAATTTTACAGTATATGTTTGAGGAGGAGGTCTATGAAGTGTTTTTCAATTTCTAGTTGACTAGAATTACATAGTATGTTAAAATAATCAACTGTTACTCCTGTAATCTTGTTTGCCATTCAATTTGTTTGTATCATTACATGAATCCACTTTGAAATAACCAACCCAAACATTGAACATAAATTTATATTTTCTAATTACAGTGACTTCGCTGACAATGCCTGGTGTAGAGCGCACGAGGTCGTACTCAGGCGAAGGAAAAACACGGCGTAGCATTTCCATGGAGGAAGCTGACAGACCAAGACGCCTGTCGTCCGTCTCTAGCGATAAGTAACCATCCAGGCATTACTCAGCACCAACACATCAAGTATTTTTTGTTTTGCTTATCTGTAGGACTCAAACAGGCCTTCTACTAGCCACCATATGGTACCAATGAAAGACATTTGGACTGTTCTTGTTTGTTTGTTTTTTTAATAATTTTGTTTGCTTGTACATGTAGTTTGCCATCCACTTTTTTTTTTTTTTACTTTGAAAATCAAGTGTGCAATTAGAATATACTAATATGAGAGAAAATGATTTGCTAGCATTTTTGGTGTTTTTACTTATGATAAAACCTACAAAGTTAGAGAACTCTGGGAAAGCCTTTACCATAAAGGCTCTTAATGATGACCTTTACCATAAAGGCTCTTAAATATATTTTTTACATCATATTATACAATTCCATTATTCTAGGGATATAAATATTTTTATTGCTTTGAATTGTCAGGCCATTTTTTCTTTTTTTGTTTGTTTGTTGGGTGTCTTTCTCCCCCTTAATGTATTTACCAAGTAAATAATAATAGCCAAGGTGGAGGGTAAATGAGTTTTTGGGTGGCTGGTATAACTTTATTGTACATGTATTAAATAGTATATAGAGTGATTTTTTTAAAAGAAGAAATAGATTAAAAAAAACAACAACTAAAATAATTCAAGCATTTCTTCATAAAACAAGAGGAGATCGAGAGGGTCAGTTCAATGTGTAATTTACAATGTGTGGAATTGTAGCAAGCATTCCAAAATATGCTGTACCAACTCAAAGTCAAATAAAACTATCAACTTTACAATAAATGGTTTATTTTTCATTCATTTTGGGTGGTAACTTTAAATTTACATCACTAGTGTTTTTCTTCAAAAGAAAATATATCGAACCGAATATCAATCAAGTTTTGTAATTCACAAGTATGCAATGTTTACATTTTATTTTTATTTTTTCAAAATTTATTAACTGTTATGAAGTTTCTTGTTAATTTCTTATGATTGTAATAAACTATGCATGCTTTTTAACATCATTGACTGCAAATAAAAGCAATAAAAATTGTATTGGAGCCGCGTTCTAGTTATTTAAAATGTCTACATGTAATTTCACCTAATATTAAACTTACATTTTATTCAGCATTTACAGTATTTAGTGAATAAATATCAAGTATTAAGTTGAATATTTGAAGCCATTTACAATATTTATTAATCTCCATTTGTAATATTAAATTAATATCATGGGATGTCTTAACCTGTATGTTCATAAATATTGTTTTTCTTCAGTAATAAAGAAGAAGAATTATAGGAAAGTTAATAATTTTATGTCAACTATATAGTAGGGATGAAAACTTTATTAACTATATAGTAGGGATGTGATTGAAGCTTCGGTTTAGATTCACCTGAAGTACTATTTTGGTCTTCGGTTTTAGATTGAAAATAAATTGAACTAAATACACTAGGGCCTCAATTTGAGTTGTAGTGTTGTTCCTAAAATATGCAACTCAAATCTAAACTACCTTACTCGAGTATTAAATTTCTATAGGAATACAATGAAATTTAAGAGATAGGTTCCTGTACTACATACAGTATCTTTTTACTGCACTGTATAAAATAAACTTTTGCTTTTCCAGGTCATTTTTATGGTGTTAAAAAAAAAAAAAGAAATCTAAACAAACATTCTACTTTGTTTATTTTTAATAATCTTAACAAAAAAAATTTGATTTTAATAATTATTTTAAATTGACAATTGACACGAATTTTATAAAATAAATCAAAATTACAGCACTAGGATTTTTTATTATTTAAATTTATTTATTTAAGCTATAGTATAACAAATGACTTGATGATGAAAAAATAACTCAAATTGAAAAAAAAAAAAGTCCTTATTTGCCAACGACTCAAATCAAGGCTCTGGTTTAATTGTTTTTTTTTAGCTACACTTTGATCTTAGCCAAAAGGCCAAGAAGTGATTTTTTGTATGTTTGGATAGAAAATAACAATACTTAAATGTGAATATGCACACACACTTAATTTCTTTTCTCTAAATAGCTAATTTTTGATTAATTTCCTCCCCCACCAAAATAATTTTATTTGTTAAAAATTTTGTTTTGTGATTGTTTATACAGTATATATTATTGCACTCAGATCATAATTTATTATTTAAAATAAAAATGTGATTTTTAAAAACAAAACAAAAAATTGATTCAGTTTTCAATTTGATTCTGTGTTCATATTCCATTTTTCCTTATTCAGTATAATTTTAATAGCTCGTCTGACCAAGTCATTGTAGGTGCATCAATTGTTCCATTTTTGATTAAGAAATATGAAAAAATTGATTACCAAGCATAACATTTGTTAGATACAATATCTGTATACCTTGTAAATTATTATTTTGGTATATTTGTTTCATTTTATTGTTTGGTCAGAATTAGAATACATTAAAGAGAAATGATTATACTGTAGATATACTGTATATCTTATAGTATATGATCATTTTTCCATATTGTATCCTAATCCTGATAAAATAAAAATTGTAAATTACTCAAAAATTTGTAATTTACAAGATGTGCACATATCTTACATATTATTTTTTATATTCTCAGCGAGGCAAATATTAACTTGGAATTATTATTTGTTGGTTATATTGTAGTAGGGCTAATAATTCACTTGTCAAAAGGCAAATTTAAGATATTATATCCTAATTATTAACTGTCCAGAATGATTAAAGTAATCCAACACACTATGAAAAAATACACTTCGCAATAATTCAATTTGAACTTCAGATTACTAACTGTTCGCACTTTCTTTTATGGCTGACATGTGCAGATTGCCGATATCCAGTATATTAATATGTAACTATCTAAAGATGCTTTAAACTTAATAAAATACTATTAATTTTATCATGAACTTGTTGCAACACATTAATTCATACAAATAACTATCAAATAACCACTCATATTATTCCAATGTTTAAGATTACAATACTTTAATTAGCTCACAAATTATTTCCCATGTTTTACATCCTCATGGCAGGCCTAACAACAATATTATAGGATAGAGGAAAAACTAATAGATAAGTTGGCCAACAAATTGAGATGGGTACAGTTGCTCCCCCTATACAAAAGTAATAGATAAATACAGTAAACAGTGCCGTGAAAGAAAAAAATAAACTAGCATAATGTTTTACAAAATTAAAGGTCAACTATTTTAGCCAACTGTAACTATGTGCAAACATACCATGATATTTTCTATACTCACTATTACTAATACAGTTCTAGATATTTTAATTTAAGCAATATTTAAATTATTTCAGACTTATATACAAGGAAATAACATTATTTTATAAAGTTGGTAAGTAATGTGATTTGTGGATGGATTCATGCGTTAAATAAAAACCAGATTCACATTGATTTAGAAAACACTACAGGTTCACCATGTTTAGTATCCGCTAACTCTCTCACTCCGGGAGCAAGCTGAGACCCGGATGGCCATAAGCCCAGACGACCTCGAGAGGATTTATTTACAATATAAGCTATGTTAAGACTATAATACAATATATGTTAAGAATACAATTGAATAGGTCAAACTAAAGCTTAATAAATTGGTTAAAGTTCTATATGTTAAGTCCTACAGAATAAGGCAATCAAATGATTGACACAATCATAACACACCCCCAATTTTTTAAAAAAAAAACAAAGAAAATGATAATAGGAAAAACAAAACACGAGTGGCTGAATTTAATCAGACAGGTACCTAATTGGTTTCACAATTTTCCTACCCAATCTGGTAGTCTTTGGTGGTAAACCTTTTTCCAGGTTACAAGGAGCTTGTGGTTTCAACTGTTGTGATGGCTCTGTTACTAAATAGAAATCTTCAGGAGAACCAATAGCATCAGTAGGATTTGTTTTTTATACAGGAGTTACCTCCAGCAAGCAATATGCGAGGCTTTAGATGGAAATGATTTCTCATATATTTGGTATTTTGTCTTTGTTAGTTTAACTGCAATGGTTTAAAAGGTTTGGTGTGTTGATCACCATGTCGATGTTTAGTCTGGTTAATCTTTGTTTTTTGTTTTTTTTCGTATCTTGTTGTAGAGAGGCTTGAATTGCTTGGGAGAGTAGGAACTAAAGTTAGAATTTTTCTCCCCACTAATAATTTAGCAGGAGATTTGAGACCATTACTTGGGGTGTTATAGTGATCCAACAGGACAACAAATGTCTTTCTAGTCCATTGCTGCTTTAGTCAGATACTTTTTAAAAGTCTGTACATTTCGTTCTACCTGGCCATTGGAACGGGGATTAAAAGGAGCAAAGGGTTATGGACTTATGGCCAACATCCCATTCTATTAGAAAGTTTTTAAACAAAGTGGAATCCAAAGGTGGGCCGTTAAGTCACCAGCTCATCAGGTGTACCAAATCTAGCAAAGATCTACTTGAAAGCCAGAATAACCCCTCCCGTGGTTGTATTTTTCTTCAGCTTAAGATCAACAAATTTGCTGAAGTAATCAATTGCGAGCAGAAAAGTATTATTATCCAAGTGGAAAAAATCAATAGGAGTGTAGATTAGTCTTAACAATTAAACTTTAATAATAATAATCTTCTGTCAGGGTCATGTTGGCAAATCCTCCAGTGGTTCACACTGATTAGAGTTTTGTAACTGCTGACATGTAATACAAGAGCCAATGAGTAGTTCAATCTCTGTGTTCATTGTGGAGCAGTACACAGCTTGTCTCGCTTTATTCTTTGTTGTGTTGATAACCCTGTGTGCTATATACAGCTTTGCCAATATTTCTGGTCGCAATATTCTTGGTATTACCAATCTTTGACCTCTGCAGACAAGGTCATCCACTATGTGCAACTCCTCTGTACATCTGAAAAAAACTTTGACTTCTGGATTAGTGATGCGCTTGCTATTTGGCCAGCCATTTTTAATATAACCAGAGATTTCTTTTAGCACTGGATCGTTTATAGTCTGAGTTTTGAGTTGATCAAGTTTTGGGGTAGTTGCAACGGAAAGAGTACACACAGTCACATCTTCACTGATGTCGCAGATCTCAGTGACAAATTGAGCTGTTGGTGCTCTTGAAAGTGTGTCAGCAACATTGATAAATCTTCCTGGTACATATCTCCAAGTGATGTATCTTTGTAGTCGCATTATCAAACGCAATCTAGGTGTAATTTTTTTCAAGAGGTTTTTTATCGGTCCTAAAAATGTTTATGATGTTTTCGGCTGTGGAATTATAAACATAACAGTGAAACCTTTTGGATGAATAAACAATTGCCAGCAGCTCTTTTTCAATTTGTGCCCAACGCTGTTGGGTTTAGAGATGCAGAGGCAAACGCTACGGGACGGTAGAGATGACAATTGGAGCTGTGGGATCAAAATAACTAAGTATTGGAGCAGTCATAAGAAATTTTTTAATTTTTTGAAGTTCTTTGTCCCACACCCAAGGGCTTAAGTAGAGAGCAAAGTTGTACATTATTTTGGGATGAATTTTGTCATGTATGTAATCATGCCCAAGAAAAGCATTAATTCAATAGTGTTGTTGGGTGGTTCCAATGAAACTATGGCATTGATTTTATCTGGGTCAGGAAGGATGCCAGTAGTTGACAAAGAATGCCCAAGAAACTTAATGCTTAGACCTAACTTCATTTTACTCTTATTTAGCGTAATGCCACTAGATCTGGCAATAGTTAATAATTGAAGTATCAAAAATACAATGTTCAGAGTCAGATTTGGAAGTAATCAAAACATCGTCAAAATATACATGAAACTGGCTCACCTCTAAGAATGTTGTCCATAGCTCTTTGGAAAAGTTCTGAAGCACAATTAAGGCCAAATGACAGCTCCGGTGGTCCAGCGGTTCAAGGCTACTGCTGGATTGGATCTGTGCATATAAGGGGATCGTGAGTTTGATCCCTGGGCAGCCCCGGAGCCGAGGGATGATGGAATTTTCTTTTGTCGTCGTACGGCTCCGGGGATTAAAATTAATTCTAGACTTTATAATTATAGATTTTTCCGAAGTAAAATGGATTTATGGCAGACGATTAACGAACACGGACATGGCATCACTGTTGTATCCAGTTTAGAAGAATGTAACTTGATACTTGTAAATATTGTACATAATAAACGCAGAATTTCCTTGGGACATTTATTTTTTAAAAAAAAAATTAAAAATTAAGGCCAAATGGTAACATCGAGAACCAAAAATGGCCCCAAGGTGTGGCAAAAGTACATAATTTAGCACTGGGGGTGTCCAACTGCAGCTAGCATCAAAAAAAGAGAATAATTTGCAACCAGCAAGTGAAGATAAAAGTTCTTCCTCAATAGGAACTTTATAGTGTTCTCTTTATAGCTTCATTTAGATTGCGAGGATCCAAAGAAAGATGAATGCCACCATTTTTTCTTGGTTACTATGGCTAATGGATGAACCCAATCAGTAGGCTGTTCCCTTGATTATTATACCCTGGGTTTCCATATGATGTAGCTCTTCCTATACTTTTTGTTGCAATGCCTGTGGAATAGTGTGTGGCGCCACAACTTTAGGTATAGCATCTGGTTGCACTATAATATGATATACACCAGGCAGTTTTCCAGTGCCAGTAAATACATCTGGAAACTGATTAATAATTTTACTCAGATTTGTTGAATTATTTGTCAATGTTGAGTTACCAAGCCAAGCTCCTCACTCGTATTTGCACTTAAAAAAGCCCTAGCATCCCTATCAATAATAAAATATTTAAAATTACCCTCATTTGCAGCAGTCTTGCAATGCGGCCAGCACACACCTGTAATCTCGAGCTTTTCATCTCTATAAGTTGTTATAGTATCTGTTGGTGTATTTATCACCGGTTTATTAGTAAGGGTTTCAAATATATGATGAACAGACAAGATATCAACGTCCAAACCAATATCGATTTTAAAAGTCACTTTTGTATTATTTGCCAACAGGGTTCGAGTCCAATTGGAAGTCTGTTTAACACTGTCAGCTGTAAGTTGACCTATAAACAAATAGTCATTTGAGTCTTCATCTAGTCTGCTCACATACGTTGAATGCTGCACCTGTGTGTTGCTGGAGAAGCTATGTTTCTTTCTACAGATGCAAGCAAAATGTCCAAACGTGCCACAGTTGAGACAATTAGATCCACACGCTGGACTTTTTGGAATATGTATAGTGCCACAACGAGAGCAGGAGTGTTGTGTGGCTGATGTTCCTGTTTTTAGACAAAATTTGGTACTGTCTCGCTTATCATAAGAATCTTTATATTACCTGGTAGTTTACGTTGATGTTAGTTCAATGCATTAACAGAAATCTGCAACTGTTGTGATTAACATAGATTTTACATCATCTCTGGAAATTTCAGCCGATTTGCAAATATTGATGATTTTTTTGGGAGTGAGAGACAATTCTCCAAGATGTTTTCTAAGGGCTCCATCACTGATACCAGAGATTATTCTGTCACCAATAAGTCTATCGCATTTGACACCATAGTCACAGTCAGTGGCGATCAACTTTAGTTCAGCAACCAGGTTGTCTATTGTTTGTCCCTGTTTTTGTACTGTGCTGTTGAATGTCACTAGCATGAGTCACGTTTTTGTACAGGCGATATAATTCATCAAATTTGTCAAGAATCTTGGCTACTGTTTCGTGAGGCCGAGTCTCCTGAGGATCTTCAGACTCATCAGTACTGGTAATTGTTGCAAAGACAAAGCCTTTTTAAATCTTTCTGGCGGCTGGTAATAAAGCGTGGAGTAATAGAGCTCTGTGTGGTCCATTACTCATATTTGCACGCCTCTTCATACAGTTCATACGCTGATCACCATTCCTCCCAAGCATGGGCTGGTTTTGTTCCAGGCTCAAGTGAGGCGGAGATTGAAGGCGGTAGCCATCTTGTGTGCACAGAAAACCTTTTTTTTTTAACAAAAAAAATTACCACTGCTTGCTGAAGTTCATCGCAAGGTAAGTATAGATTTTAATCTTCATCACCATGTTAAATAAAAACCATTCACATTTAGAAAAAACGACAGGTTCGCCATGTTTAGTATCCGCTAACTCTCTCACTCCGGGAACAAGCCGAGACCTGGATGGCCATAAGCCCAGAGCGACCTCCAGAGGATTTATTAATAGGCCATAGGCCAAACTAAAGCTTAATAAAATGGTTAAAGTTCTTTTTTTTTTTTTTTTGGCTTGGTTTTTGCCAACACCCGCCTGACGGCAGGCAAATCGCCTTGACGAGAAACTATTTAACAATATTTACACACAGACAATACACACACATACTGTATATATATTTACAATATTTACATATTATTACTTTTCTGACGATTGGACGTTCTATCCAAAGGTTCAGATGTAATTAGCTCGTGTTATCTTTAGAAATTCATATCTTCAGATAGCAAAGTCCAAGAGTCGTGCCGACTGTTGAATAGAACCCCCCTACTCCCTGCCATTCACAAAGGAAGACAATGTTAAGTCCTACAGAATAAGGCAATCAAATGGTGACACACAATCGTAACAAAAGTGAAAAGTTATTTCAGCTTTAAATTCAGTAAAGACTTTATTAGTCTAAAAATATACTGTAACTACCTTTGTCAGAATCAGAAAATCTAAATTCAGATACACATAAAGATAGTCGGGTTGTTTTTCTATGTGGGGTTTTGAATCTCAATCTGTAAGCTTGAAATTACATTAAACCTGCCAATGTCTTAAAATTACACACATACTGTATATACTTAAATATTAGTAATCTTGGTATTACAATGAATTCAGTTAATGTTTTACTATGTTAAAGACAGACATAAATATTGAAACTTACCAGACTTATTTCACACTTTTTAAACTGTGATTGCTGTAAAAGTTAATTGTTGCAGTCTTAAATGTAAACCCCCCCCCCCCCCCCCCCCAAAAAAAAAAAAAAAAAAAAAACCAAAAAAAAACAGAAAAAAAAAAATAATAAAAGGGATTGTGTTCGTGAATATTGCACATTATTTATAAAATTTTGTCTTCACTCTCACATGAATACATTGTCTTAGATGATTTCCCTAACTTGTACTAAATCAAATGTGTGGTGTTTATTTTGACAAATTTTTAAATCGAATTCAGCTAACATTAACCAAAATACAAAATCTAAATTGATACAAAGACAAATTTGAATATTCAAACAATCCTTAATATAAATTCTTAAGACTATCTTGTAAATACATACAGTATATTCAAATTTCTAATTTGTGTGGAAATCATTGAGTAACGATGTTGAATTCTTCACATGCAATTCCTTTCTAACTACAAATCACACTCATTATCAAGAATTAAAAAATATTTTGCATTGAGAAACAACAAACAGATAAATATTTACATTTTACAGCTTGTAAATTTTAACCACTTAGGATTATTAAGCAAGAAATATACTAGTCAATAGTCAATGGAAACAATATGTATATTAATAGAATAAAATGTATAGCTACCCATGTTTTAATTTACCAGTGAACTAAATTTGGATGTACTTTAATTTAAAAGAATAAATGGTTTATTGATCAAGATAATCTCTTAATTAATGTTGGCACAAGACTAATTAAAATTATGATAGTTCTTCAACTAAATTTAAACAATGATTAAGGCAACAGTTTACATAATTAAAATGGATAGCTGAGACCAACAAGGTATCGGAGAACATACTCGGCTCATATAACAATGGATGGGCTGGCTGTAGGCTTAAGTCTAGGAGCTTCTAGCTTGGACCATTGGTAACTAAGTATATAAATCGATCTAAATTATTATAATAAATAAAAAAAGCAGTAAACCACTAAAGTCAGTAGCAAAATAAATTGCCTTAAATTTTGAATACCTTTATATTTGGTGAATGTAGGATATTAAGTTCTAAACAGTTCAGAATTTATCTTGTAGTGACAAGAAATTTTTTATATTCATGTTAAAAATGTACAGTATTTTTTTTTTTTTTAAAAAAAACAAGAAATTTCCTTAAGGAAACACATTTATTTTAAACCATGATATTTACAAAGAGAAAATCATAATAATTAACAGCTTTCTTCTGTCTTTTTTTTTCATTTGTTCATTGGGGGTTCAAATCCAGGCAACTTGGTCAGATTCCTTTTGGTCACAAACTATCGATCTGTAAACAGAACAAAAATTCCTCGTACGTGCTAAATCACAAAAGAAAATTTCAACATTTGCGCTGCCCTGTGGTCAATCACACCACCACGGTATATATCATAGGAGTTTGGTGGCCATCTTTGTTGTTACATGACCACCGCTCCTTGACAATGTGCAGTATTTGTTTTAAAATAAATATAAATAAAATAATGATGTCCATTGGAATGGCCGAGCGGTTTCACTGTGGAGAAATATAGGCTACTATAGACAAAAATGTAATGTGATCAAGTCAATGTATGTATACTAATATTTTTTTCTGTAAAGTTTTTTTTCCTGCTATATTATTGTATAATTTGATTTTGCAGTTAAAACTGAATAAACATATTTTAAAAATAAATAAAAAATAATGACCTTTTTAGTTACAGTATTAAACAATAGGATTTTTTTTTTAAATAATTACATTTGAATTGAAGTTCAAGATGTCTCAAATTTGTAACAATTAAATCTTAAAAATTCAATAGAATGGCATTTATAATAGACATTACAATTCACAAGATTCAGCAGACCATCATGTGATTGCTATTAAAAGCATAAAAAAACTTAATGATCTTAAGTTATGGAAAAGACATTAGTCTCCTTTTTGTAAAGATTGGTCAGATGTCTAGCATTAACTTGTATATGGTATTCATAATAGGATGACATTGCTGGAGCATACCAATATTTTAAGGTAATATTTGAAATAGGCGAATATATTTAAAATTTAGTATATACTGTAAATAATATATTGTATATACAATTTGCTTACTTGTAAGAGAATAACACAAAACCCAAACTTAGTTGATATAAAAAAAATTTCAGATTTATTTTTTATAAAATAACTTGAAAACAAAACAATATACAATCTTTTAAAAAGACAAAAATATTGTAGCTTATAATAAAGCTGTTTAAATAAATATATTTCATTTGTAGTGAAGATTTCTGTTAACAATTTCAGCATACTTTATTCTCAAGTTTGTTTGTTTTTCTGATCATTACTGACTAAAGTCTAAAATATATTAAAATACATTTTTTTATAAAATAAAAATATATGATATACTGTATATGATATTCATAAAAATATATTTATGTGAAAATAAATTTGCCAATTTTGACATTAAATGATAATTAACAATCTACATTATATGGATTTTATCTATGAAGCCATTGTTTAAAATAATTTTCCATTTTGTCCCTAGAGGAAGCATTTCCATTATTTACTGTAGGTAAAATTTTTAACGGCTTCAAGAACTGCACAAAATTTTTCAATTCATTAAAACTTGAATGCTCACTGTATGGAAGACCTGAAAAACAAAGACCAATTAAACTTAATATGGAAAAAAAAATTATTAAGAATAAAAATTTTTGACAAATTATTCATTTGAGTACGTTTATGATGTCTCCATTATTTCTCAAACGAAAATAAGAGTGAAAAATTAGAGGGTCATAAAACTTATAAATTGCCTGACAGGGAAATATTTAACAAAGATGGGGTATAAAAATTTTAATATATTTTGTGATTGGACATTATTCTCTTATTTATTTACAGCAGTATTTTTTTTTTGTTGTAATTTTTATTCATAAAATATGTAAATGTATTAATTATTTAGCCCCTAACATCATCAAATCTCATAATAGACAAGACCTAGCAAGCCAAAATACTATTAAGGTTTCCCATGTATGACTTCCCTAACCTTCCAATGAATAAACTTTTTTTCTTATAGTAGTCAACATACTTACAATATTAGAGTACTTAGTTTGAAGGAATAGACTACAGTACACATGAAGACAATATTGAAAAGTTATTATGTGTTAGTTTAACAAATAACCGATTATAAGAACTAATAAACTAGGTATGAAGATATACATGGTTATTGTTTACTTATAAAAAGGCCAATCTTTCTTTTAGAACTACTATTGTAAAATTATTGATGCTGGCTGGTGTCTAACATACATGCATGTTAATAAGCCATACTTGTATACTGTAGTTCCATCAGCCATGCAAATACACTACATTAATGCCCTCTAAAATAGAATAAAGAGTAATTCTAATGATTGGCTTTTTTTATATAAAATATGCCACAAAATAATAATTATTTTACATCTTCTATAAAAAGGAGTCTTTTCCCCATTATGAATCGTAGACAAGCAACAGATTGTCATTTTGTATAGTTTGTTTAAACTGTATAAGAATAATAGTATAAATCTCTTGGAATTCTAAAGGTGCTATCAATGCTGATCATATTCATCAGTTCTATAAGGAGAATCATTTTTGAATAAATAATTATTACTTACAATTATTAGTCATTGTATATTCCATAAAGATGTGGAGGTTGACCTTCAATTGAGACAAAGTATGTATCCACGCCTACATCATATGATGATGCTATGCATACCAATGCAAACATCTATTTTCAAGCCTACATTGCTTGTAAACTTGATTTTATTATCTGCTTTAGTTGTGGATAAGCCACAAGTTTTTACAATATCTAAACTAGTGGGCAACGACTTTTTTTTATATCATATTGCAATCTTATTTGTGTGTTCCAATTGAATTGGGTCATTCTCCTCCCATATAATGTGTGCTGGTGGTGTGGAACATGAAAAAATGGTAAATTCTTTACTAACGATTTTAAAAAGGCCAAAATGTTCTTGTTTCTGTCTGTTGTGAGGCTTAGACAACATGCAAATATTATTACTCAACGCATATTCCAATAGAATGTTAATATGGATATGGAATTGAACCTTATCAGATAATTATAGTGTAGAAAAGAATGGCAATATTAAGGTTTTATATGATGCATGCGATAAAACAGAATTGTTAATTTATGATATTCAAGGCCAAAATATAAAATATCTCACCAGTTCTATAAACTAAATCTTCTTATAGCTAATATATCACAATTCAATAATCTCTTAGTGTAATATGGCCTATATCCTCATGGCGTTAGTATTCCATGTCATTCATAATTGTATTTTTTGTTTTACATTATATAAAGAAATATATTAATTATAAGTAAAAATTATGAAACATCATACATAAATACTGTATATACCATCAGTGATGAATATACAGTATATTTAATTTTTTTAACTATTTTTATATTGTAAGTGAAAAAAAAATTAATAGTTTAATAAATCACTTAAAAGTAAGATCATAATTTAAAATAATTTCATTTTTTTTTTGTCATACAGTACATACTTACCATAAATTGTAATTGAGTCTAATACACTAGGTCTTATATTATACAAACTTGTAAAATTTTTATTAAATGTCCATCCAGTTGGTTTTATGGCCAAAAGATGACTATATTGATGTCCAAATTTCTCAAGATAAGGCTTTAGATTCTATATAATTTTTTTTAAAAAAGAGACAAGAAAACAATGTATAATAACTTTAAATCAAAACCAAATAAAAATAATTCCTGCAATAATTTGAGATGCATGCGATACATTAAAAAAATAATTATTGTAGACCTATAATTAGAAGTCTACAGATTATTGCCGTAGAATGCCGACCAAGAGCGCCTCACCTAGCAAGGGTGCCCCCCCCCCCCCTATTTCTTGTCAAAACATAGCTATATAGCGCCATCGCTGATAAAGAGCGCCATCACTGCACTTTAACTTTTTTATCACTCTGAAGGAAATACAAGGGGTATCCAAGAAAGGGCGCCCCACCCACCCCTAGATTTTTGCTTAATTTTACCTCATCTAAGGTTCAGGACAGTGTATCCATACATGAGCGCCTGTAAAAATTTTCATGTCACTATCAGACATTATTATGCTGTGAAGTCATTTTTTGTGTTTTATGTCATATTGATAAATATAGCTTATGTAAATAACATTGAATCCTCATAAACAGAAAGAAAGAGGCCTGTAAATTAAAAAGTGAAAGTTTTAACTTAGATGGCGCTCTTACATGGCACAACCTTTATTGATGTGTGACATCATGTTTTAGTGTGTACCAGCCAATTTCCTAAAGTTTTGAGAAACATGTCCATTGTCCAAGCAAGGGCGCCGTTTTGAAAAACAATCTTTTTAAGGAATTCCGATTGTCCCAGCAAGAGCGCCTGGTCAGTTTTGCAATGCATTGTGGTAAATGGAGCCGAACTAGAGCGCCTTTCCTCCCCCCATCTCCCCCCCCCAAACGAATAAGAGTCCATGCGCCCTTTCTCAGCATTCTACGATAATTATAATTAAATACATTTTTTTAGAATTTGAATCTAATTTTCATAAAAAATTTTCAATTGTATCTTTTTTTTTTTATGCAAACAATTTTTACATTTATTTATCCATTAAAAGGATAAATAAATGTAACAAAGCTGTTATTCAAAAATCGTAAACGTTTAAAAATAATAAATAATTGATAGTGTTATTTTTTTTTCCCCTCGAAATATTTGAAAACCATTATAATTTTTGCCACTAATGGTAATTGGTGAACTAGAATTAAAAATACTGAAATTTAAAATATGTCATGAATTTTTCCTGGATTATTTAAAGTTGCTAGTTTGAAAATAATTATAATTTTTGCCACAGATGGTGCTAAACAAAAATGCAAAAAATACTATTTTTTTTTTACCTAGCCAAAAGGCCGAGAAACGATACTTATATTTTATTATATTACTTTTTCATGGAATATTTAAAATAATAAAATAGATGTATTACAGTGGAAACTTAAAATTAAAGAAATTTTAAGCTTAAATTACTGTATTTAGTTTGAAACAATAGTAGTTGCTTAATTTAAATATTTAGGTTAAGAATGATACAAAATTAGAAATATTTTATTCAACAATCATGAGTTGAAAGGATTTAATGCCATCATTGGATACACAAGGTTTCAATGTGGAATCTAAATGGAAATTTAATGCTGATTCTAAACAATAGGCTTAACATTTGTACATTTGGCTGCTAGGTGGGATGAATTAAAAATTTCCCTATTTGTTGAAAATTTCCAATCATAAAAAATGAAAATATGGGGTACAAAAATGTTTTAATCTCCTAAAGCCAAAAAATATTGTTTGGCAGCTATAAACAAAAATGATATACAAACAAAATTAACTTGAAAGCAATTTAAATAATTATTTTATGTACTGTAAATTTATTTAAAGCAATTCGTTTTTGTAATAATTACAGGAACAGGGGTGTCACTAAAATTTATAGTTGGGAGATTCTAAAAGTTCAGAGTTACCTCCTGGTATGATCGACATTCCTTGTTATGGATACAGAGAAGAGTTGGCAAGTAGAAACCGTCAATCTTTTTTTTAACATATAAGATACTAGTATAAAGCGAGCAGTCGTCATTCTTTTTTCTCTATATACTAAGATCAATATTGTTCTCTTTCAATGTTTTTAAAAGCATGCAAGAGGATGAGAAAAATGGAAACTCAATCGTGAGATTTATGAGTATAGAAGCAACTTTTAAGTTCTTGCATTGAACTTTATATTTTTATCTCTGCCAACTCTTATTGGAATGGTACAAAGGGCACTATTGAGTGAAAGGATTACAGTGATGCAAGGATGGTTAACTGATTTGTGCAGTTCTCCTATATTTCTTATATATTTGGGATTTGTCCTAGATAATTTTCTGTCCTATCTGCCTGTTCAATAAGATGGTAGAATGGATAGAGCTGACCAGAATACGTTATTTTCAATACAGAATACTGAAACATGTATTTTCAATACAAAATACTTTCAGAATTTATCAAAAACACAATAGTCCCACATTATTTACAGATTTAACCTTAGAGGACTCAAGTACTGAAAAAGCCATATGAACAATTCCTTTTTCTTATCAGCTACTCATTAATCCATAGGTCAAAGTTTAAGTTCAATTCCAGATCATGTGACAGTTATCGCTTTGATCCCATTATGAAACAAGAATACATTTAATTACAATTTAAAGGCTTTATTAAATGATTACATAAATTTTTTAAGATTTTTCTTTTAAAGGTCAATGAATTTTTTTTCTTTTATTTTTATTGGCTGTGTTATTTATCATCTATAGACCATTGTGTTTAAGTACAATATTGTGCAATATGTCAAATGAAAGATAAATGGGAACAGAATAGCTCTATGTTACTAGTGATTTTGGTGCTTAATTTGAAAAATGTTTATAAGCGAAAAGCATAATAATTTTTAAATTAAATATTTTTTAATATTATTTTTACATAATTAATATCCAATTTATAAAACTGTTTATACCATTTTAAAATCTGTTTGGTTTAAAATGCTATAAAACACTTCATGATTGATTAAATATTAAGACCACAATGACTTTAAATAAACAAAATATCGGAATCACAGGGCCTATTAGCAGTTAACAGCTGAGCAGGAAGGTGTTTTTTTTCATTATGACTAGTTAACTCTAATGGGTTTTAATTATTTTAATACTAAAGTGTATATAAAATAAACCAAATTTTAAATCTAAACAAAAAATTTAAAGGTCACATGCAATGAAAATTTATAAGCACCTCGTTATCACTAGTAAGATATATCTTTTAAAACAAAACAAAAATTGTCATTAAAAAATTAAAATTAGCTAAAATCTGTGTTTTTTTATTATTAAAATACATCCTTACAACTCATCCCCTGATTTTCACTACATGGTAGATCTGAATTCAAAAAATGTTTAATGTCACAAGATTGTAAACTATATATTTTTTTTTCATATTTGAAAATATATAGCCAAATTGTGTTTATTCTAGAACATTGCCCTAAATTTTTTAAAGTTTGGTAGGAGCACTGTTTGTGGTGGGAGTGAATGGAATAATATTGTGATTATTTAAAATGCTTTGACAAAAAAAAATTGAAAGCAACTTTCTATATAATATTAGCTTCAATAAGATTACCTGGAAAGTTAAACTGAACATAGGTAAAACATGAACTTGTGCATGATGTGGATCCACAGTAAGGAGTTTAGTAATTTGTTCATCTTCAAGACAATTCAAAGTTTTCATTTTTCCTTTGTTGACAAACACCCGAGATTGTAATGCTTCAGCTACTCCTACAAATAGAAGGTATGCAGAATACTTGAAAGAATAGCATTATTATTATTTTTAATATATTAATGGATGATTACAATGTACATGTAGATTTTAGTGGAATAGAAGGGGGAGGGTGAATAATGTAAACATTTTCACTAATTTTTTAAAAACAATAATATTGTATTAAATTGGGATCCATTAACAGTAGGAGAAATAACTTGGGACGGAAGCAGAATTAAATCAACTATAGATTACATATTGTGTAACCAATCAACATATAATTTTAAGTCTATTTATTGATGAGGATAAAAAAATATATTGATTCAGACCATAATTTAATGATTTGTAAAAGCAGCTTAAACAATAAA